>QVRM01001470.1:0-45272 GCA_003439945.1 Dermanyssus gallinae
TATTATTATTATTATTATTATATTATTATTATTATTATTATTATTCTTATTATTATTATTATTTATTATTATTATATATTATTATTTTTATTATTCAAATGACCGCCATTACAACGTGATTCTCAAGAGAATATGCGCATAGGCGCTGTTTGTGCATCTCCCTTTGTAGAATGATGTGGTCGACATCTGACTGACAATGGGAACACGTGTCGGAGATAGTGACGTTCCATGCCAAAGACCGATGAAGGTCCAAGTCCCGGCTGGTAAGGCCATCCGTGGACGCCTGTCGTCTCTATGCTGTCCACTCCAGTGTAACGCGGTATCCGGCTTGTCTGAAAGCGCGACCGAGGATGTCATTGATGGCATCGTGGCGACTGTGCGTAAGTTCGGCCAGCTTAGTGCAGCAAAGCCGCTGCAGTCTGCGCTCACGCACCGTTCCACCACATGGACATTTCTCTCTCAAACCTGGCAATGCCAAGTCTGAGGTCACTGGAGGCACAGAACTGATCGTCGACCAGCCGACTGCCGGCGAGCTCGGACGGAAACACGTAGAGCCACGCTCCGGTGGATGAGACCGCTTCTAGTCCAATATCGTTGATCAGGTCGATATTCTAGACGAGCTTGTGGCAACGACGTGTGGGGATCTGCCCTATGTACTTTAGGGTGACATAAAACATTGACATTGTTAATGACAACGCTGTGAGTGCTTAATACTGTTCTGCTAACAAGGACATTGAAAAGGCCATTATTATCATCACTCGTCCCAATCTTATAGCTGATGCAGTGTATCCTGGTTCGTGCACAGACAGATGTCGCTATTGCCAATAGTGAGTGATATGTCCGTACACTTCCGTTTGTCGAGGACACGGTCTTTTACGGCTATTACCCAGTAGGGACCATTGACGTTGACGACAAAACCAAGTTCGATCGCTGCGAGTCTCTATAGGAAATTCGATGAAAAAGCCAGCGAAAGTTTCAAGACGGTGACACTAGGGTGGACCGGTCATCTGTTCTTGACTCAACGGATTCCAACTTTCTTCAATGCTTTTGAGTCATACAATAATACGGCTTCTGCATAGCGATTTCTTTCCGTTGTGACAGCGCAGGGTCACCATGGTTCATTAATAATTTGGTAAGTTTGAGGCATACTGTCGATTGCGCTCTCCGTCAATGAATTAGCACACGGTCCGCAAATGACAAAGAGGGTTTCAGAGATTGCCGGCGTACAAGGTAGAACCAAAAGTGACTAGGGATACTACTCTGAGGAGCAGTTTGTTGCTACGTCTGTACGTGGCCGCTCTGCTAAGCCCTGGAGTTTCCCCAATGAAATCTGCGGCCGTGGCAAGAAGTCTGGAGCGGTGCCCAGTTGACTACTAGTCGAAGACAGGGAGCTGGAGGAGGTCTAGAAGATAGTGGAATGCACTGAATGATTTCTTCTCATATGTAGGTACAACATGTATGCCCATGTTCCCGCCTCAAAAGACGGTCAACAGTTTTATCTAAACCTATGGAAATCCAAGCCCAGCGCATTTTTCTTTAGCGCTATTACAACCCAGAAAATGCGAGTCGCTGCTAAAGACATAAATACAAAGTCACGCGATAACGGTAGAAAACGTGCCTGGTAAATGACTCTAAGTGCACTGACACCTTAGCGGCTCCTCTAGCTGCTGTAATCAGCATTTTAGTTGAAACGCGCGTGTTCCCAGAAGACTTCAAGACATCTGCATTGACTCCACTACATAAAAGGCGAAAGGGACCAACCTGGTAACAATCGCCCTATATCCTTGGTGTCCCTCGTCTTAAAAGTATTTGAAAACCTTGCTAAATAACAGCTGGAAAGTACTTTAACTAAATTAAAGTTCTTATCTGAACAGCAGTTCGGTTTTAGGGAGGCACGACCAGCTGTACTGGCATTGGGACATATGTAGGGAGATCATTAAAGCTGCGGAGGATGAAAATATGCGCCTTGGTGCATTTATTGACGTAGCCAATGCGTTCGAGTGCCTCGGCCAATCTGTATTTCTTAAGATGCTCCAACAACTGGGCTGTGCACCAGAAGTAACGGTTTGGTTTAAATCGTATTTTAGTGGACGGAGACAAATTATGGCTGTGGGAGCTTTAAGGTCTGAAACGGAAATCGGTTATCGACATAGGCTTTTTATATTCACCACTTACATTAATTTATTCTGCGGGGCATCGAGAGATACGCAGATTGTCGCTCAATCGACTATGTAGACGACACCACTTCGTGTCTCACCCTCCCTTCTATCTAATTATACGCATAGTATTTAGCACATTGAAACCAGTATTGAGAAGGCCATCTTAATTCCAAAGATTTGGCCTTGTCATTAACTTGACAGAGACGAAGTTTGGTCGCTCCTGATTGCTTGTACTTGTGTCAGTTGAGCCTTATATGGATGATTTGCTAAATCCGACTTGAAAGGGCATTAGTTGCGGAACGCAAACCCCCAGTCTTTAGACACGTCGCTGAACCGATATTTCCGAACATTGTTCCATACTCTCGGTGTGGAGCCATGGTTCGGAAACACACAGCCCGCGATATTTTAAGCCGAAACTAACGCTTCGTGGTCTTTCATGGCTTGGCACATTACGTACTGAATCCGCTGTGTGAAAATGTTGCACAAGTTCACGAATGATGTTCTCGCAAAGCTTGTTATGTCGATCGTAAATTGCCACAGAGGGTTTGCTACTATGCTCGCACAGAGTTTCCCTATTCATAATAAATGTTTACAATATTGTGCGTTTTGTTAAGTAACCCTCTATATTGAATGTGGCAGCCCTACCCTGCTCTGCTCGCGAAGAGAGCAAAGTGTGCAGAGCGCAGAACCGAATGCGGGAACATTTGAAAGGTTGCAGCTGAATATTCAGACTCTCTATGCAGTATATACCTCATATGTAGTTTTGAATTCTTAGTATAATGCACCATATATGTAATGCAGACATCTGTGCTCGCAACTTTTTTTTGTCCAATTGTAGCCGATTCTAGTCTATTTCAGAATTTATTCTGTCTAAATTGGAAACCATGAAAACCAATTTAAAAGTGGCTGATCCAAAACGCAAACCCAGGACATCCTAAGCTACCTTGCTCGGGTATTCTAGTTTAAATTGTGGTAGACGAACGTACTTGAGAAACTGCAATACCTTTACTCAGCTGTCGGACTATACATTTAACGTGAGAGCTCCATGACATGCTGCTATTAATAATCACAACCAGATATTTATTGTTTCCACCAGATATTTATTGCACAGGCAGGTACACTTGGTGTTGGATTATGTAGCTGAATACGGCTTAAATTGCTGTACCGGACACCTATGTAGCGCGAGCTGTATGCATCTTGTTTTTGTGCGATCGATGCTGACGTCCCACGTACTTTCATCCATTGCCTATATGTCTGAGTCCATGTTCTACTCGATGGCGGATTTGGCGAATGCTTGTGTATACACGGGGGCGGTGTCATCTGATTCGTTGGCGTCTCATATCAAGACCATAATAAAAATAGTTATTGGCAGTCAGCCCTTGTTTGCGTCAAACATTGCTTAGTGAAGAGCCAACAACGAGTTCTGAGAAACTGATACGATGCCAGAGATCGTGACTTGCTGGCGCTTGGCTATGGTCCACGTTTCATAGCTAATCAACTGAATATACCAGTCCACCATTCGCCAAATCTAACAGTGGTATCAACTCACATGCAGCTTCCGTTAGAGGGGTGGGGTTCGGGCAGGGCTCGGGCTACAACCGACGACCGTAGTATTGCATATTTTGCAAAGTTACCGAGTTACTGCTGTTAAGTTTAACCAAGTTATAACGTACGTAGTGATCTTTGAAGACTGTTTGAAGCGCATGTCAATGGCAGCCTGGCCTAGGCAGAGTGCGCTAATCGGTTGTTATCTACCGGGGCGTCGCCGATTCGATCTCTGGATCCCTTCAATTGCTGATCTTCAAATTTTTTTTTGAGTGATACTTATTGAAAATACATGATAAACCATACCGCCTCTTCTCTTAATAAGAATCTTTCTAATTCCGGCCTCGGTGCATTCAAGATATGCCTCACGGCGATTCAAAGACCGTAGGGGACGGAGGATAGTCTAGAACTATTACATGTTGTGAACAAGCTTCTTATTTTTTTTATAATAACGTAATTCTAGTACGCGCGCTTTGCAATGTAACTCTAGTACGTGCGCTTTACAATGTAACTCTAGTACGCACACTATCAGACAAAACCACCGCTGTCCGATTACAACTAACAACAGGCCACAGACAAGAAGAATGCCAGTTTGCGTGAGATCACGAAGAAGTTCATACAACCGAATTTAAAAAATAAAACAGTTGAACGACTTTTCTTACCCACGTGGATTTTGCTAGATCTCTATTCAGTGAACACGTTTGAATGTTACTGCAGAGGAGATCACCCTCAGCTAAGCGTACGAGTCCACGAAAGGCTCCAAGACTAGACGAAATCATAACCGAAGTAGCAACGTTTCTGAAAAACACCACGAGATCGTTACCAAGATTGTAAGCAAAGCCCTTCAAAAGGCTAATTCTTATCTACTTAACAGGGAGCCAAATACATGCTGCTACCACAAAGGATCTGTTTGCTCGAGACTTTGGCGGCGAACGAACTGGAGACCATTATTGAGGAACGCCTGAGCATACATGCTGAGCTACAGGGAGTGATGGAATAAGCAAGGGCTACACACACCAAGGCAGAAGCGCTCACATCTCGAGACCCAACCGCGTCAGCTCTTTCTGCCTGTGCTTTCGTGGTTTTCCATACTTTGCTCTTGAATGTGATACTGAGGAGATGGGCCGAGAGCAACAAGGCTCTTAATTACCTAGTGGTAATAATCTTTTAGGACTACACGAACGTCATGAGGTTAAGAAGTGAAGGCGAGAATCTTGCATTAAGAGTGGAGGCAAAAAAACAAAGACGACCTAGAAGCAAGGGCTAATACCGCTGTTCAGTAGGTCGCGGCATGGGTTAAGCTTCACCCTGCTAGAGGACGAACATATTTCCCTAAAAAATTGAAACGTCTGGCACCGTAGTGCAATGTTAGATTTAGGCGGGGAGAGGGGCGAATAGATGAAGAGGCAACTAGCAAGGCTAGAGAAAAGCGTTCACAAAATTGCCAGACTGATGCCATACAATGGAACCATGGGAGAAGCGTCGACACTTCCGAAGTCGATTATTTGTACCATTCAGGACAGAGACATGGCTGAGCCAGCACTGACAACTAGACGAAATGGCCAAAAAATGTTTATCCGAATAATTAGATGCTATAGAATTAGCATAAATGGTGTTCATGTTCTGGTATAACCTTTACCTTGAAACTTCTGGGCCGAGGAACGCAGGAAGCTGCACGGAACCCCCGACGGTAAATAAAGACGAGGCACAAAAAGCCAAAATGCACATAAATGGGAATATATTTAGGAGACCCTTAAGAAAGATGATAGCAGGTAAATGTATATACATTTATATATATATATGATTGGCAGGTAGTAAGGTTACTACAGCTACCGAACAAGGCTGAGAGGTAAGCAACGAGGAGATTTGCATTGTTGAGAGCATATGTGGGATTCCTGGAACCAAGTGAGTCTTGGAGCAGACCAACTGATTGCATCTGAAAAAAGGCGCTGCAGGCATAGCGATTCTAAAAGTACACTATGGCTACGATTCTAAAAGGCTCTATGGCTACTTAAAAAATGGGGGAGGGGGTTGGATGGTAATGCACCATCTCTTTTTATTGAGACATCTGTACTCCCCGTTTTTTTTTCGATCATGGTCGATTTTTAATCCACTCCGGCATTCGCCTTGTTTAAATTGGTAACCATGAAAACCAATTTAGGAGTGGCCGGTCTGGAGCTCGAACCCAGACCTCCCGAATGCAAGGCTTTTGCCACTAAGCCATCTTGCTCGGTAAACTACTTTCAGCCTATTGGATGGCCGTATGAAATTAAACGGTCTCAATAGTGCTGAAAACCATTCTGCAGACTTTGCTACGACAAGAAAGATGATGGTACCTACAGGTAGAATATGTGTTGTTAAAGGGACGTTTAGCGTGACGTGTGCAAGTGCTTAACCAGGTTTCATAACCAATTCCATCAGCTAGCTTTCGCGGCGACGCAAAGCTGACCAGAGTATAGTCCAGCAACAATCTTTCTCGCTATGAAAAGATCTGATTACCTCGTTTGTGTTCAGTCAAGACTGAACCTTATCAGATACACGTAGTGTGGTTAAGTAGAAGCGCTGCTCTAAACACAAATTGCGGAATCCATTCACGTAAGCGAGACGGACGTGCTAGTAACGCATTTGTGGCAAATCACACCGAGATTAGATGTAGGACGTTCTCACTCTCCTTGGACGGTTCCATATTTGTTGCCTATGTTGCAAATGTGCTGTAGATACTCACTCGCTTATCGCTAGTGCAAGCGATGCTTAAGAGAGACGACAATTGCTTTCGGCAGGTCTCCGCTAATGGAGAGACGAAGTGCGACTATACTCGCAGCGCTACAGCCATGCAGTTTGCTGCGTAGAAATTCCTCCGCGTTCATGAGGACACGATGGTTTGCGTCTGCAACGACAGTTCTTCATGACGTTTTGTGTAGCCGTTATCTTTGCTCTAATTATTGCAACTTAAGTAATTATAGTTCTCAAGTGCTGTATGTATGTGTGTTCAACTATGAAATATCGTTACTCACCTGCCGTGTAAGTTTGGGGTCAGTCGCTCCTGGATATATATATATATATATTTTTTTTATATGACCTGTCTGTTGTATACCATTACAGGCCGTCAGTGGCGCGTTGATTTAAACTAAATCCCTTTCCGTTCAAAGTTCAGTGTATCTTTTACCATCACTAGGCCTTCCGGGGAATGCGCCCGAGTCTGGCGCTACAAGTTGTTTGTAAAATCGTTCGAAACTTGTCATTCGTCGCTCGCAGGGGAATCGAAAACGTTCGAATCAATACATGGAGCGAATAGCAACCTTCTCGGCTAGGACGTGCCTTCCTGTTTGCCTATCTATCGCGTCTCTGTCTAGAGGTAGGCTGAGCTTCCGACGTTCAAGCTGAACGAAGGCATCCGTATGTTCGCTGCGATTCGAATGCTGCACGTACACATAGTGCTGTAAGAGAGCAACGCTGGCAAAACGAATCAGTGTATCTGCCCATGCATGTGATGGGCAGGGTTCCGCCTTAGGTCTGTACAGTCGCTCTCGTATAAATCCTGGGCAGCGTCGTTTGCGGCCTAAGAGTAGCGCAGCTCTCAACGGAGCTGTAACGGAAAATTCTAGATAAACATGTTGTTCGGGGCCTGTAGTGTGCTAAGGGATTTAGGCTAAGTAAAATAACCATAAAACAGAACTGCGGTAGTTGGCAGCCAGACGCCAAATGTGTATCGGGTATTTGTGTGCTTAGATTTGTGTCGTTTGCTGTACGTTTCGCTGCAATGAGATTGGAAAATCAACTATTCATTTGTCACTTGTAAAGCGCTGGCTCAAGCTCTCCACTTATCGTCCATCCTACGTACGTAGTCTTGCAGTTTGGTTCTTGGCCGTTTGCGTTACCATTAAAACACAGATGAACACAGTATACATGAAACACATGGCAAAAGCGATGTATGAGTATTCTCAAAGGAGCTGAGAGAGCGACGCGAATTCAGTACAGTCAGTGAATTGATACAGAGGCCTTAGGCCGCTACGACGACGGCATTTGTAGACCTTTCTGGGTTCATGAAACCCAGCAGAGCGACATAAAAGATAATGAAATTCATAAACACTGTAGCGAGTAGGGAGATGTCGACATGGACGGGGAGATTCCTTTTAAGCCTATTGTTTAGCTGAGATTACTATTTTTTAGAAGACTGCCGAACTGTTTCCAGGGTCCATGTTTGCGGAAAATTAAAGTGGCCAGTGAGTTCATCTCTAAATGATACTAAGCCCGCGTGCATGTATACTAATCTGTTGCGCAAATTCGGCGGAAGGCCAAGTACTCGCCTTAGGAAAACTAGGATAGGCAGGTCGTTTGAGCGAACGGCTGTAGTGGGGCTCTGCTAACGACTGTCGCGATAAACGCTTTTATAGAGCGCTCAATTACGCGTTATGGAAAGGCTTTAGATGAGAAAATTACAATATAGATACAGAATAGCTAACGTTTTCTATAAACAGCACTTGCTCGCCATTGCTCGCTGTGTGTGTGTGCTGCTGGAATACCCAAAAAGGGTGCATCTTGATAAATAAAAAAAATAAAAACAGACATGTGGTTAAGTAGTGCGATTGCTATTTATGCCTCTGTTGTGGCCTACAGGCAGGCGTTATCCACTTTGAGAATAAATGAGTTGGAAATGAACGTGTGCACGTGATAACCTTTCTTACTTACATTGTGCTGTTTAACTGTTTGATTAGGTAATTAAGGATTATGTTAGTTCCATAACGCAGACGTCAAGTGTAGGTTAACACACTAGCCGCATACACCAAAAATAAAAACCGCGTATTACCTTCTTTGAGCAGAGCCAGAAAACGTCTGAAGTTACTCATCTAAGCATGTCACATGATAACGCGCAAACAATCGAAGATTAAATGTGCAGTATATAAGTCAAGGAAGGAATTTAGTGCCAGTACTAAACAATCGTAAAAGGCGAGTCCAGGTCACGTAAGCTGTTAGATGATGTCCCAACAGTACGGTGTATTATCTCCTTGATTAAAGTGACGCAAATCAGCACGCCTGTGTAATGATGTTGTAATGATGTTGATGTGTAAAAATGTTGGCTCAATCTGCTGTTTGTGGCCACATTGAGCGTGTGTATGACTGGTTATTGCCGAAGGCTGACTCCTTCAAGACCTTGTGGGACGCGTTGATGGAGGCCGAAACGGAGCATAAAAAAATCAGAAAGACCAGTCTGCCAACAAGCTATTCTTTGCAAGGCTTATAATAGAATACGGCGCGTTACCTCCACGGACCAAGCCTGAAATATGAATGTGAGAACCAGGCGACCCCTAATACTAAGGTTTGTTTTATCATATCATATCATCATATCATATCACCTTTATAGAAAAAAAGGGGTACTACAATAGAAGCAAAGTCGTTTCGAATCTGTGAACGACGTGCAATCTTCCAGGCAAATGAGTTGTTCACAACGTCCACACGAGCAACCTCGTGAGGGTGGATGGAGATGCCGCTCCGGAGATTATTTGGTCTTAGCACAAAGTACCTAGTAATAAGATTCTGACGCGCTAGCTGTTTAAACATGCGGTAATCGGCACGGGATTAGTATTCGCTAACACTAGGCAATGTGATACGCTCGCGTGGTAGACAACACCGACGAGCAACTCGTTTTACAAATTTATTCTGCACGCTCTGCAAAAAGTTAACATCTTTTTTTTATAGAATGGGATCCATACGTGACAGCAATAAGTCCACTATGGTACTACTAAAGTTTTATAGCAGGAAAATAATCTTGTTGCGGAAAAGAAAGCGTCCATCGCACGGCTAGTACAGAAGGCGGCGCGGCCAGTGTCCAAACACCAGCCAACACATTACACCACGCATCGCAAATGAACGACAAACAAAACGCCGTGTTTTGAGATACAGGTAAGCCAGGTAAGGTAGGAACCAGCACGATAGGGCAAGGTTAATGCGAGCTAGGAGGTAAAAGTTTCTGCAAATGTATGGCATCTGTAGTCGTCGTTATTAGGTCCGGTGTGGTTCTAAGGAATTTTTCTTTATGGACCTTGTACGCACAAATCATTACATCGATTACTCAGGTCGGTTGATGCAATGCAGGCAGTGTTGAAACGCTTTCAATAGCATCGAGCAACACACGTCGTTGGACTCTTGATGGTTTCGGACAACCGATGCAAATTTCCGCATCGGTTGTCAGATGGTAAACGTTTGATCACATACCATTCGTCGACGAAATTGAGACACCTGTAATTTACGAGGGGCTAGAGAAACAAATGCCAGGTGACGCTTTTTTAAAACCCGATCTTTATTACCCACCGACACAAAGCCAGTCATATCTCCCACCCAAGACATGCTGTTGAAAGCATTTCTAAAGTCTAGTTTGACACGTGTCTGTGTCTTTTGACCTAGTATGAAGATGAGACGCCTGGCGACTGTCCGTCCCGACGGCAGCGACATTTGTGTACCTATTATTAGTCTGTGTACCGGTTTTTGGAATATATCGGTTAAGGCTGAAGACGTTGCGTACAGTACCATTTAGAAGCTCCATTTCGGAATGGCAAAATAAAGTTGAATAAGTCCGAGGAAAGGTTGGAGACCTGGATATTTTTAGTGCCTCTCACCTTTTATCCGAGGTGAGAGGCACTGAAATTTGTCACATGCAAGGCATGTGGCATGTCTTGTATGTGACAATCACTACGTCTATATCCTAATACATAGTTTACGGCTGGTATCGCCTAGTCTGTCCAAATACGAACTTCCACGAGGAGTATTCGGATTGCGTCTGTGGACTGTGTTCTCAGTCCTGTACAAAGCATCATGCGTCCGCTTGCCTGGCTCTTGCAAAGGGTTCACTGCACTACCTATCTCGAATAGCATGCCGCGAGCAGTTGACAACAGTTCTTTAATAAGTAATAAGTTTAATAAGTGTCTTTGGTAAATGCATACTCAATATGAGTGAAATAAATATGATGATGCAAATGATGATACTCGCGAGTTAACCGCAAGTTAAAGTAAGTTCGATCGCATGGCTTGCTGTAGAGGTAGCTTTCAGGTCAACCTATTGACTTTAAAGTCGTTTGCAATGAGAATAGTTGCGAATTGTTAATTGAATAGATGGCGATCAGCGCCTAAACAGGCCCTTCTCTCTATATGTCTGAAAAAGGAGGTGCCGCTTGGCGTGAGTTTCAAGCCCAAAAAAAAGAAAAATGCTTGACAAATTCTGTAGATTCACTGTGGAGCTTTAAGGTATCAACTGTTTTAGTTGATTCCAAAAATTGTACAGATCATCATTGTATGGCAGAGTGGATGCATGATAATTGTAATTTACAATTAGTTTTCCGTCACTGTCGACAATGCAGCGAGCAGTGTTACTAAATCGCAATGTATTGAGTAGCTTGAACGTTTTTGCGCTTGTCTACATAAGCCTGTCCCTCTATTATTGTATATGCATTAAGTGCGTTATACTCTAATTCACTGTTTTATCGAAGCCTAGACACATTAGAAAAACGTTTCAATGTTGGTATATATTTCTATATACCTATAGTTGAACAAAGTATATAGCGCACGTATAAAGTTCATGATCTACACACCCATGACCCATGATTCTTCTCTTAAATGGTGATCTTTTATTGGCCTACAAAATTTGAGTAGCTGAGAGCGCAAAGATGAGAACAGAAATGGACACACCTAATATATATATATATATATATATATATATATATATATATATATATATATATATATATATATATATATATATATACCCATATTTTAAACTAAAGTGAAAACTACACGTTCCTACGTTAGAAGCTACCTTATTTCACTTCCTACGGTTGGTACGGATCGTTGCTACTACGTGTCCCGTACACGGAATGTTGAGTGGTGGAAAACACAGTATTTGGTTGATTGCTTTTGTATTATTAAACTGGAATTTTTGTCATGAAAATGCTGCGATCATGGTGGGCCACAGACACCCCATGGTCTCTCTTGTGCCTTAAGCTCAAGTTGTCGAGCCCAATACGCAGCACTTAACAGGACATTGTAGCGGCGGTCGCTTAGGCGGCTAACACGCCGTTCGAAACAGGACGTTGCCATGGTTAGCAAAACAATCGCAAGTTCGAACACCGGCCCTGCTGGTTATATTTGTTAAACGTGGTTATCATTGCCCTGCTGCTACACATCTCTGCTGGAGAAAGCCTATAAATCCAGTAACGAGAACGAGATGACGATGGACGCATTTAGACGACATCGTGTCACAGACAACTTAGCCCTTTACGAGCGTCTAATTTGTGGTTGTCAGAGCGTAAACAAAAACCAAGCCTTGAGTTCTGCTGGCTTTCCTTGCACTCTTGAGCCTCCTGGTCTCTGCAGGAATGATGGAACATGACCGGACGGACGGACTAACACTAACGTTATTTAAGATGCGTCGCATGCTATGGGATGCAACCGTTATTGACTCATTAGCTCCTTTAGAATGAATCAGACCGGGACACTAGAGCTATCGAGTACCTGCACGAGAGACTATCGCTAGACATTCAGCGGGTAAGGCTGCCTCTCTGCGTGCAACTCTAGACTGGACACACCCAAACCTGGAGGATATGTGACCATTTCGCTTATTTTAGATGTTTAGTTTTACGTTTGTTATGGATAAATGCAATCTAGATGATTTAGCATTGTATCGGCAAATAATGTCAATATTTTTTTTAGTTAATTGAATAATAATTATTATGCGTTACGAGTAGCTCTAGCTTTTCCACGGTTAATAGTTTTCCCTCGCCTAGTGATTCTAATCATTGCGGTACGATGGGTTGTTCGTCAAATAGTAGGGAATTTCGTTACCATAGCTCTAACGTTTAAATCAAATACGTCCTTTATTGTGTGTTGAAGTTAAGCGACTTGATCTGCGGAAGCTGTAGCATAAACTGTGATATAGACAATCTAATTATATCTAGCCCATTTTTAAAAATGTTTAATAGATGTGCGTCTTTAAGAAGGAAAATTAAATACTGGTTAATATTCGTAATAATATTAGTTAACATATGCACATTTTAGTGTGGCAAATACAACATGGTAGCATTTTTGGTAAATAAGCATATGTCTTTCAATTAGGCAACTTTAATAATGACATACCCTATGCAAGTTTCTGTTGTCAATACAACTATCTACGAAATGAATTTGTCATCATGCACTAATGTGCCAGCATCGACTGTTCTGTATAGATCTGTACAAAAACGTCGTTATTATAACCTCGACATTTGTAGAAGATCTTATCAAGTGGCCGCACACCGGGGAGGGAAGGAGCGACAACGGCTTATAAACTCTGAAAACGCATAATACAGACTTTCAAAATCTTAAAGGATCAGGAGGATGAAATCTCAATTTTCATCATATAGACTATGCAAATATTGTTTGGCTTATGTACTTCATGTATGCTGATGATAGCGATTAGTGAGGTAAACAATAGGCCTATCATGGAATCTGCCGAATGGGATTCGCACAGCACGTAGCTCTCAAACAACGTGCCAGGCAAAACGAAAATCGATCGCCTTTCACATTGCATTTGGTTTTGTGTACATTCGCGATTGTGAAACACTTTACGGAAACCTTCAGGCGTTTAACAAGCTCCTTTGGGAAATCGTGGCATTGGTTGTCATCGCGAAGCTTTATATCTATGAGAACTATTTAAGGGCGGCTTCTAGAAGGCGGTTAAGCCCATAGAGCAACGTGTACTCTTTCGTGCTGCTGGTGGTGTGATGGCAATAGTTCCAGCACCACTCTTGGGCAGGATTATTGTGCAAGTTAAATTTTAACCGAGCGACCACTTATTGGGCTTTGCTACGAACTAGCGTGCTTACTTCAGGGATCCACACACAGATCATCCTGATCCTTAATTTAGAAACGTTTTCGACGTCCTAAAAGCCCAGCAAGCAGACAAACATAAAATTCAAACGGCCATTGACATTTCCTAAGCAGCTTTGAGGTAAAAGTCTAGATTCTACGACAGCACCGTTTATCTTTGCAATGAAACGTCTTCTGCACCAAAGTAGGAGCAAATCGTATTTGAAAAAGAAATAGACAACATCACAGCAGATCTACAACAACACCGTGCGTCCCTGAAAAAAACAGAGAGCAGAAGCCGCCCTTGAAAATGTGGTGGATGATTATTAGTTAACCGCTATCCAAGACAGCATGCAAAGTCATTTGCTTAATGAAATCGAAGTGTTGCCTAAGTTTGTTTATGCTAGATAACGTGCCGCCAACTATATTAATAGATGGACAGTTCACAAGTAGGTACATTTAAACCTGTACACTCGAATATATGTCGCACTCTATATTACAACACTCTATACTAAAAGCCCACAATAATGGCCTAAAAAGATCACATAGTAGCAGGAGAACTTTGTGCTATAAGGGACTTTGTCTGATTGACGGACTATGCTTTAAAATGAATAGATTTTGTAGTTTAGTAAAATAACAAAACGTTTTAAATCATATTGCTTGTTTCGTGGGGCACATTTGACGCGTGAGTACTTGAATTATTACTGGCTGAATGAATATGTACTAAAAGAGTTGTAAGATGACGCAGGTTTTTTTTGTTGAGATCGACGAGTCTTAGTCAGAGCAGCAGTAATAATCTTGATGAAGGGCGTATCCCCAAAAAGCTTACTCCCATGCGTGTGTTTGGAGTCATCTTATTTCAGGTGAAGTCAAGCCAATATTCATAGAATTGAATACACATATTTTCTGTTGTGTTACAAATAAAAGCACTTAACAAAATATTTTTGAAGCATTTAAGTTTGAAATCTTGCTAACAAGTTGCCGGTGTAGGGCAGGGTCAACAGTAGTGTGCGTGAGCTGAATCACACCACACATTTAATTGTTACATACGACAAAGCAAGCCAAAATTTGAAACGTTAGTAGCGGTGTATATATATATATATATATATATATATATTGCCCCCAGACGCGGGCGATTGTCTTTTCTGCAAAATGCCTTTACTTGTTACAATTGTTAGAAATTTGTAAATATAGTCATTTTAAGTTCCATGAGGAATTACTGAATTTAAATAAATTTACCGTCCGGAGAAGACGGTTCCGTAAAAAATATATAACAGGAATAGCAACAAACATTTCCAGTACCGTCAGCAGAAGCCAGCATTAGGCATTTGCAATTTTTGCATTTAGCCAAAAGCTTGCAGACGATACAACGCGTGCAATACAGCATTCGAATACGTGTAAAGCATTCCATCAGATTTTGTAATATTAAACTGGCCTATTTGTGGTTGTCTACTTAGTTGCGTTGACATATGTATAGTATACAATCAAACCACCAAATCTAAATCTAGGCACTACGGTTTAGAGAGAAATGATCGAACTGTAACGGTGAGTAACAGTAGACGCCATTTATTCAGTAACGGCGAAACCTGGCGTATTCTATAAATCATCCATTGAGCCGGCCTGTGTTTATGGTGGGACCGTCCGATGAGCTTTATTTTGCACTCCCTAGCTGATGTCCAGCGGGAGCTGCCGCGGTCGGCGTGGCGCGGGTCAACTTAGCTGGGCGAACTAATCGCTGAAAGCTATTATCGCTATCAGCGTCTACAAATCTCGTCTAATGATAGCTAATTAGCCATAGCGCAGCGGGGAGCCACCGATTAGCCAGACAGGTGCATTGATTTATCGCTACACAGTGCTCATTTTGGCCGCCAGAAGTAGCAACGCCGGCGACAACCCAAGCAGAAACAACAGCTGGAGTTCCTGTACATGTAGGTGACGGGAAGCTGCTCAACGGGTTTTAGCGGCGACGGTTCGCATTCTGTTCGCAAGACTGTACGACCGCTCGACTGCACAGGCCGGATAACGACTAGACTCATCCAGCTATAAATGGGTACGGCACTACGGTGTTTTAAGAGCTCGGGAGAGACGGCGGGCTGATCAGAGATGGTCAAATGGGTGAGGCAAAAATGAACGCCACGAATAAAGAAAAACGGGATTAGCAGCAAAACAGCAGTGGAAGATAATAAAGGAATATGCTGCACGAGTCCGCGTAAAGCAATCTCTGTCATAACCACTTGTATATTTGGTGGTTGTGCTGCTGGTGACCTCAGCTATCATCAAGTTTGATCAAGGGGGTATGTGGGGGCTAATCCCAGCAAGCAGCGAAATAAACATACTGTTATCCAGGCGTTTTTTTCACTCCGGTGTGTCGTTTATTAATATTTATCGATTCAGTAGACAGCCTGAGATGCACGGTGATAGGTTTCTCGATTCCCGTGAGTAAAACAGGGCAGGCCGGCCCTTCATATGCCACACTGTCTGGCTGAGCTGAAGTTTCGAAAATGTTAATTGAGCAGTTCGCTCTTCTTGTAGAATAAACGTGCTGCAGATTGGCATGATAAGCTCCTATCGGTACACACCCACAAAACGTAAACATCAAGTGATTTTAACAGGACGGCAATCCGTTCTCTTCGGTATCGGCAATTGAGTTGGCGGTTGAGGTACTTAGCCAACGTATCGTTTATCCAACGCCGTCCAAGCTCATAGCAATGTTAATCTTCTTTAGTGATTAGTCAGTAGAGTCACCACTTCCCAAGTTTGCATTTCCGTACTTGGTAATCAATAAAAGTGTGGGTGATGAAAGGCACGACATTATTCTCTGCATATAACAAGTTCATGTTCACGAGCCGTGGGCCACTAAGAACAGATACGCCACCTGTGAGACAACCGCGAGCAACTCCTTGAGAACAACAATCGAAACTATAATAGCAGGGCATATCAAAACGTTGGTCAGAACATGTCTCTGTCAAGTTAACGACGTCGAGGAACCTGTTTACACCACCGATGTCGTAACGGGCTGTATAGTTCAATACTTGAATTAACGCTCGCGTGTCATCCACAGAAGCGATAGCTCTCTTTCTACACGGCTTCGATAATTAAGAGTTAGGAAATGGCAGTCGCTAAAGCCCTAAAGTGTGGTAAAAGTTCCCTATTGGATCTGGAAGTACTTCTTCTCAGGATACGGAGTAAGCACTCTACTAAACGCTTAAATGATAATAAAAGTTAGCAATTTTATCCAACTAGAGCTATACACACACATATATATATATATATATATATATATCACTACAGTAATATTTATCATACTATTGTATATTTTACCCAACCTGGAGTGAAAATAAATCAAGTGATATATATATATATATATATATATATGCATGCATATTTTATTTATTCACCATAATATTGGTAGCTATATATATATATATATATGTAGGTGATACATATATATAATATATATATATATATATATATATATATATATATATATATATATATATATATATATATATATATATATATATATATATATATATATATATATATATATATGGAAAGTCCAAACACCGGAACCCTAGATAACTCGGAACGTGCCGGTAGCTGAGCTACGTTTGTGCAACCTACTGCATTCAGTCCAACTATAACTCAACACATTCTTGCGAATTCTTAACTTCACAAGTCACCGCAATTTGCCAAATGAATGCAAGCAGGCGACTTGTATACAGTGCAAAACGCTTGTTTTAAATTGCATAGTAGCACCAAGGTAAGTCGGAATTTGGAACAAGAGCTGGCCCACAACAAATTATTCTAAAGGGGCGAGTAGGAGATGCGAAAAGGAAAGCGTCTTGTACGATTGAACGCACTAAACGAGAATAACTAGGATCACTGTAAATTGTCTCACGGGGTAAATTTTTAGAGATCGTGTTCAGTGTCTTCGTGGGCTTAGACATTATTTGAATCGCCAGTATAATATGGCTCTGCAGACGATGTTTATCAAGTAGAGTTCCTTAATATATTCCTACGATAATCTATACTTATGTTAATAGAAGATATAGGTCGCACCTAGTGTAAATTCGTTAGTGTTATTCTTAGGATGACCGAGTTGAACTGAAAACGTATCTGGGATAATTTGCCGACATGGTACAAGCTTAATAGGGCTCAATCTAATCAGTCAAATTCACAGAAATACACATTAGGATCTTAAATGGGCTGTTATATCACGAAATAAAGTAAAAAGATAGGGTAGGCATTGCGCTGGAATAGCCTGACGTTACCTATGCGTTTGGCTGATAGGAGCAAAGCAGCGTGCCTTTATGCAAATGGATCTAATGAGAGTATCTGCTTGGGAACACCATGCTGTATCTGCCCGTTGCACATAGTAAGGCCGCCTACCCTCTTTTTACGGCTTTCTAGGCAACAGTGTCTCCCTAGGAGAAGGACGCGAAGAACTTTGAAGAAAGCGAAGCCTTGCTTACACTGATTTGATAATGAATTATTTACACTCAACAGGTGATAGCGGTTGAATTAATTGGACCTCTTGGACATACAAAATGTCAGCCATGATGTCCAGCCCTGTCTAAAGAAGCAATTCCGTACCTTAGGGGAGTGGAAAAATCCGGGCTTACTCTGTTTGTGAGTCTCACACTAGCTGCTGCCGTCTGCTAGCGACGCATGTGCATCGCGCATTTTTAAAAGCTCGCATATAAAAAGGTATGTTTAACTTAATAGGAAACTGTAAATAAATGAAATCATGGGAACACCTTGATCTCATCTGAGACGACGATATAAACTACTTAACGTGACAATAGTAGGTACAAACTATGCAGAAAGAAAACATACTATTATATTACAGTGCCTTATTAGGCAGTTGGTAATATAGCTAAACATTTTGTTTTGTTTTTCTACTAAGCAGACCGTAAATAAATATTCCCCAAGAGCCGACAGAAATATACAATCAGTTCCTGTGCAGATTGGCGTCTAGTAGCATGGCGTCCTTGGAAAAACAACTGTAATGGAGCACGTTACAAGAGATGGAGACAAAGGGTAGAATAAGATAAGCAGTTAAGCTGATCGAACCGTGGCACGAACGTCTATTTGCAATACTATCAATATCATACGAGGAAACTATTCATCAACGTACGGTTTGGTGGGCGGACATACTCTGAACTGTTTTGACAGCCATTCGACAACAAACAAAAGCAGTTGGACTTAATGTTTATGATACCCTTGAGTTAAAAAAAAAAACGTTTCATTATCCGTTTATTCGCCCATATTTTATAACAAGACGAGAACCTACAATAAAAAGCTCCCAGTTTAATTTCCTAAAATGCAGCCTCTAAGCAAAAAAGAACTTGAGTAATTGAAACGGGTTAATAGTGTGATAACAGCGGCGTAACAGAAGCACTTGGCTTCACAAAGTTAGTAGGTTTTCCTTCTCGAGTGATAATTTTACCTGATCGCCAGTACCACCTGTATATAGTCCGATTATTGTTATCTCTATAGCTTTAGAAATTGGACAAATAACTCATCGCGAGCAGCTCATCGCGAGTTTCCAAGTCTCCAGAGCAAATTATCTGCAAAGTGAACTAAAGGTGTTTAAAGGCAAAGGAAACGTTTAGCACAAACATGCGGTTTTTGACGTGGTTGAGACGAACGCGCCCTAGATGGAGAACACATATCTTACTGGTTTAAATGCGTTTGTTTCGCAGCAGCTCAACTCAGTATGATATTCAATTACTGTGTTTTCGCCTAGACCTTCAGATAGGCATCGCATGAAGTCTACATGGCATCTGCAGTTTCAAGCAACGTATCGCTCTAAAGTTACATTTTGTGTCGCACAAGTCATCATATTTATAAAAAAAAGGAAACAAAATATCATCCTATTATGCGAGAAAACCATGAAATTGCATGCAGTGACTCGGGCAGCAGACGTCAGCGACTCGTTGAGAGACGTTTAGCCTCATAAAAATCTGCCGAGCTTTCCCTACATTCGGGTGCTAAACCTCTTCCAGGGACGGGCAATTTGGAGAACGCCTGCTCTCTAATAGCCGACCCATTACCACAACTATTCGACACAGCATACTTTAGAGCGGGCTAACGGCTGCTCTGCTAATAGGAGTTAACGCAGGATAACACTGCACTATATAAAAAGTATCTGGCGTGGCGTTTATATATTTAACAAAACTTTTTTTTAATTTCACTGTTTAAATTATATATATATATATATATATATATATGTGAATCACGAACTTGTTAACAAAGCATTATGTATTGTATTCTATGCAGATTAAAAAAATCTATTTTTGATTTGATTATTCTTCGAACGGGTAAAATGTCCAAGGGATTTGCGGTTTGTTTGGCCTGATGCAAGAGGTAAATTGTATGTAAACCTAGAATAGTCATTGAGAGAAGTGCCAAAGGCGTTTCACAGGACGAATGGAAGTCTATGAATAGAAGCGCTCTTCGAGCAGCGCCACGTTCCCACCGGCTTCTCTGCCCATGGGATCTACCACAAGCTGTGCCATCGGACTGTGTTTCATAACCCTTGCGATGAGTGTCACTGTACAGCTTACGGCTCCATTTGCATCAAATGTCATCATGAGGATGTAAGTCAGCTCCAGCTATTTGGATGTTCCGCGGTGATATTTCCGGATATGCATATACAACATATTACTATTTGTTCAAGATAAACGAAAACGAGTGCCGTTTTCAAGACTCAATGAGCACGTATAATTTAATGCGATTGTGACATTACAGAAAGGTAAGGTGATAATATAAATTATACCATAACTGCCCCCAGCAGTCGGAATGATGTGTTAAAAAGTGTTGCTATATTAAAAAAAAAGTTAAAGCGTTTTTTTAACTTCGACTTCGTCACCTGGGTAGCACAATAAGTGTGTTTTAAACAAAAGGGTAGCGCTAAGCGAGCACTGTCATGTATGTCGCTTCAATCGATGCTCCCGATGTGTCTGTAGGTTTTCTATGGTGAGCAATGCAAACCCATTGCATCCGCTTATCTCTGTCGTATTTAGTTTTCTAAACGGCGCTTATTTGTAAGTAAAATTGCGTTCGACTGAGCTTAAATAAGCCTCCGGAGCATGTCGTAACGTTTTAAGTTGCGTTCTATAAAATTAGCTGTTTTTTAATAACGTAACGTTTTAAGTTGCGTTCTATAAAATTATGCTTATTTTAGCATAGACCTTTGACCCGACTTTAACTCGTGAAATTGTACGTCATTTTGAACATCTATTGTTAAAAAATACACGTGGAACGGAGAATCATACGTTTTTCTAATGCATCATTATACTATTCTTCTGGGGATTCGTGCACTATAGTAGGGTTACCCTTTACGGCAAAGCTGATTGTGTATTGCATAAAGGCAATCCGTTGCATCAATCAATCAAATGCGTATGTGTAGGGCTTACTGCGTTCCCAAAAGCGCAAGAAGCTTTTTGTGGACTTGATCTGTATACGACCAAAGACCTTGCTTCAGCCCAATTATGATTAACTGAACTAGATGTTCTTCTGCAGCGCGAAAAGATGCGGCTGAAGAGTAATCGCCGGGCGCGATTCGTCGCCTGGATCCCCCCTGATTTAACCCAGCAGGACTTGGGACGCACCTACAGACTAAGGAGAAAGTTGAAGCGTGAGGCTCCATCTCTAACAAAAATGCCCATCCCCAAATAAAAAATGTGGCCGGAGGAAAAACTTGCAGCAAATTTACCCAATATTATTTAAGCAGGTAAGTATGTTTAATTACCACGAAGTATAAGGTGGCGACTGCTGGACGTGATATAACAGCGCATTAAGATAAACCGTGCGAGTGTGAACTGGATTGACTTCTTCTGTAGTTGTAATGAGGTTGAATATATGTATATATAGTTTTATTGATCATGCCTACTTTCTTATTGAAACCCATGCATACCGACGCGGCTCAGAAATAACGTATGTACTCTGAATGCACTAGTGCACAGCTTTACCGATGATAAAGCGTATGCTCTTGAACTAGCGACGGCGTCCGTGAGACGGCGTAATAAGATCATCTTCAAAGAAGTACAACTATTGGTCCAATATATTAGGTCATTTTACAACTATACGGATAAGCACATCCGAGACATTGATTTCGTTCTCACTCTTAAACCGACAGGCGGACTTCGTTTCGAGAGATAACAAGAAGGCCTATATGACGTTGTTCTAATATGTGAGACATGGTTTAACGAAAGCATACGTGATGCTGAAATTCGTTTTAGGAATAAATGCAGAATGTTTGTAATGATAGAGATTCGCGTGGCGGAGGCGTCTGTGTACTCATCACAAACTCGATAGGTGTCGTAAACGCAAATTTTAGCATGTCGGAGGATTACATTTCTGTTGACTTAGTGTCCAAACAAAACAGCTTTCGTCTTGTCTGCTGCTACACATCTCACCCTCAGGGACAGCCTTCAGAGATTGAAACGCATAGATTATATTTGTACCATTGAAAACACCTGTTGTCGAATAGACTGTCCTGTTGAATTAGTCGGAGACTTCAACCCTTCTAAAATTGACTGGCAATCTCAAATTACGCTCAACAACTCTATGAAATCCAAACTTCGAGCTTGCTGTTTGGAAAATGGACAATCTTACCCAATTAACTCGCCTACTCATGCGTCTGGGTCATTACTTGATCTTCTTTTCACTACTGACTTGGATAAAATTGAAAATGTGACTATTCCTCACTCTTCCTATGAAACCCGATCATCGCGCCATATGTTTCAATATTGTACTTGTTTTTAGTGACATAGTGCCGTCGAATGTTCGGCCTGATCACAAAAGAATGGATCGCATCGCGAGTCACGTTAATGGTGTTACCGGGGCTAGCTTTTTATAGACTGTCCAATAGTAAATGTCATGTAAACCAAGTTTATTGACTATTCTCCATTACTGAACTCGTTTACTCCCCTGGTTGACCATTGTTGTTCTGTTAAGGACCTTGAGGCTACCAAAGATCGTCTTTCTCATAGTTAAAGTCGTGTGGTACCGCATCTCAGTTTCTTAAACATAAGCAAATATAATAATAAATGATGATAGTGACTAAAATACTTTGTATTCTATATGAGTCCAAACTGAAAGGGACTCTTGCGTACTTTTTCGATATGGTAATAGAATACTAAAGAAAACGAAATCTCTTGCCCCTATCAAATTAGGTCATACTGTAACTGACTCGCAAAAAAACGAGATTATGGTTGAACACTTTTTAGGCTGACTTTTTAGACTTGGTCTTATCACTCCTATCCACAAGAATGACTCGAAAAAAACGCTGAAAACTACCGGCCAGTTTTGCAATGCTCCATACCATGCTGCATTTTTAAGAAAGTTTTAGTTAATTACTTAAATAATTTTTTTCTTATTTTAAACTGCTTACTTGGCGCTGCCCAACATAGCTTTACCACCCATCGGCCAATTTTTGTCTTGGACATAAAGGAGCACCTGTTACCTAATGTTAAATATATTGAATATGAGGATGACTTAAAACTTTGTTAGCCTGTTTGCTCTAGTGACTTTCATGCTGTTCTGCAATCAGCTGCCAATGGCGTAGCTTATGGTGTTCTGGAAACGACATGATTCTCGTAGCCTCCAAACCTAGGCAACGGGATCTAGGCATATATATTACGCCTGATCTTAATTTTAGTCTTCATATTATTAAAGTTGTGGAAGCATCATTGCGCATTATAAATGCCACCTTGCGCTGTTTTATTTTAACGACTCCTCATGTCTACAGTTGCTTCTATAAATATTTTGTTCTTCCCAAACTCACATAGTATTCTCCTGTCTGGGAGTCTCATCTGTCTAAATACAGAAAGTTAAAGGAAAGCGTCCAAGACACGTTCCTAAGACGCCTGCAAACCAGGTACCCTCACAGCGTGTCAGGTGACGTTATATGTACATATTGTTTGTTTCGCAATAACATTGCATTTCAAGATGGTACATAACTACAATACAGTTCAGCGACCGTCCCACCGGGTAAAAAGTGCAAAGATCGCCGATGCGTCTGGCAGCTCGTCGCGTGGTATCAGGTGACGTTATTCCTAAAGGGCAACATATTTACTCTACGTCAACTAAGCAAATGTGAATTGCTAAAACACTTTTTTGATGTACGCTCCAATGACCCAAGGAATCGGCGATCAATCACTCCAAAAGCCGTGGCCCGGAGTGGGTTTGTAAAGGGTATGTTTGCTTGGCGGAATGAGTTCATGCAAATTCAAATAGGACTTGTCTATTTTGCGATTAGTTATGTTTTTATTAAAGAAGTATGTATACTAAAAACAATACATATATGATCATAATAATTGTACCACACACTTTTTATGTTATAATAAAGGTGATTTTATGTTATGTTAAGGTCAACATTTTTGCATCCCATGTTTTTAATCTGTATTTGTATTGACCCTTTAAGGTCAATTGGGGCTGGATTATATAGCAGACACCTCCCTCTAGAGCTAAATATTGGTTCTTATTATCCTAAGGTTCTATACTGGTAGAGATTTTCCGTTTTTATTCCGTGGTCTCATACAACACATCTGAGAAAGAATATAGGCCTGTCACGCAGCCCTGCAATTCCTGTATAACATTTGAGGAAATGTTAGCGGCTCATTAGAAGCTTTCTTTAATAATAATACCAGGTTTTTTAATACTGGTTTTACAAAAAGTTCAAGCGGCGGGCATCAACCATTATTTCACTGGCGTGTATATATAAAAGATGTGTTTGTATTAGTAAACCACTCCTTAGGATAAAAATATCTGTATAAATAAACATTGTTAATATGTGCTATATGCGTAAACAATTTTAATGTGGTGGTGCCTGTCTGGAGTTCCCAAAGACTCTCCTATAAATAAAATTCTGTTTAAAGCATTGGTTTGGCTAAGACCTTGATTATTCTTAGCGGCACGTAACGCATTAATCAAGCTTATGTTTTCATTGTACCAGTTGCCATCAAACGCAAGTCTTAGCAGTGCGTTCAAAAATGCCTGCCCTTTTCTGTGCCAAAATGTGCTCTCGTCGTCTCAGACAACTTGAATCCTAGGTATACTCTTAATGGCGCTAAGATCTTAAAGCTAAGGTATTTTAAAGTTCTTGGGGTGGAGCTTTACTTCAACTCAACTTCTAGTAGGTTTAACTTAGCACCCTGAGAATGTTGGTATATCGTACATGCAGGTCCGTAACACCATAATTCAATGCTTGATTGCTGAACCACTAGACGTTTATCTAGAACTATTTAGAACCCCTGCCGTTTATAAAATAGTTTGCTGAAGTTGCCATTTAGTGGCCTTATTTAAAGATGTATGTCGTAGTACTTGCGTAGATTCAAAATATGTTAGCTTAACATTTAAATAGTTCAAATAAGCCATCACAGACTTTCATTTTCCCAAATTTTGGACCACAATGACGTCCTTCGTAAATGAATCTAACTATTCTTCCAAAAAACGTTTTGTTAAACTTTTATATCGGCAGACATTTCCAGTTTCCAGATTAGTTGATCAAAAGGTCATACGTGAACTCGCATCTGGTGTACTCGCTCATGTTTGGGAGTACGAGGCTCTCACGCCTTACATTGCAACGCTATGCGACTCGTTTGACAAATGTATTCTGCACCAGCTAAAGCAGTTCTATATATTTCCTATAGAAAAGTGCCCACACGTGTGAGCAGTATGTCCACGGTGGTACGACAAGCGTATAAAACAAACTCATGTACATTGCTGGGTCATGCCCGATAAAAGCTCTAAGAATGAGATTGCACAGGCGAGACGCAAGTTTTTATAACTTGCGCAATCAGCTGTATACTTCATTTGACAATTAAATGTAATACCGAGGATTGACACTTTAGATATACTATGGCCGTTTATAAAATATGCGGTGTTGTCCTTGATTGTTTTCAGATTTTCATTATATTTATGTGGGCCCATAGTAGAACCTTGTCTTTGTCGTATTTGACTTCAACGTGTATCTTTAAGTCGTCGGCATTACATTGAGTGTGCCAATAACGAGTTTAAGGTCTTAAGTAAAAATTTCATATAAAAGCGGCTCTAGGCAGGAACTGCGGGTCTTTAGAGGGGCATAGAGCAGTACCAGACATAGCACTTTTTACCTTGACTTTAAAGCTCTTATCAGTGAAATAGGCTTGGCTCCAATTTCGAACCCTAGGTCCGATGTCTAGCGATTCTATTACTAACATTTTGTGGTCAACCCGATTAAAGGCACGCCAAAAATCAAAGTAAACAGTGTGAAGCGGAGATCCGTGATTTCGCGCCATGGCCCAGTCATGAGAGACCTCTAATAAATGGGTTCCCGTCGAAGTGAATATGTGTTCCTAAATGTCCAAAAGTTGGTTCGAGGATAAGAAATTATAGATGCCATTACTGATTACTGCTATTTTCTCCATGATTAAGCAGGGGATAACACACTGGGCAATAGGTCGGCACTCTTTAGCAGTTGTTTTAGAGCCCTTCTTGTGCATAGGTGTGACAATGGATTTACGAAAGACGGTGGGAACTTTGGCCCATAGGTGCTTTTGCGTTGCAGATTTCAAAGTTTTTCGGGCACGGTGAAGATATGGAATTGTCGCTGAGTGTGTGGGCCGTTTGCTTGATGCTTCCGGTAAAGACGTTCTGAGGCGGTATGTACGGTTTTGAAGTAATTCAGCAGAATCTCAGCCTTGTGTTAATCTTCCACTGCGGTGACTTTTTCATGTATAAGCGGACTAGCTTATGATATATATATATATTCAAAATTAGACAAAACTAATATCGGATACCAACTTACTAATGACTTCCGCCTTATAAACTTAGCCTTTGCGGATGGTGATGATCTTATCCTCCTAGCCTCCACGAAATCTACTCTCCAATGGCTCCTTAATATTGCGGACCCCCTTTTAAAATCCCGAGGCCTTGAAATGATTACGAATAAAAGTCCACCTATTTAATAGAAAGGAATGTAAAAGGTTTTATTAATACCGTACCAGAATTAACCGTTGGAGATCGGCAGTTGCCAGCTAAAGGTATGAGCGATCGATAGAGATATCTTGGAGTCGACTTTGACAGCAACGGCAGAGTTGACTCCACTAAGCATATACTCCTTAATTTACTCAACAGACTTACGATAGCTCCCTTTAAACCCCACCAAAGACTCATATTTTTTAAATACTTTCTCATTTCCCGCCTCCTATATAAACTGGTCGCCGGTCCCAGACCATCTCACGCACTCCTTAGCGACCTAGACAAAGAGATAAGAAAGGTTGTTAAGTCGAAATGACTTAAGCACACAGCACACGGCGGTCTGGACATCCCCTGCCTCCAAACATTTATCCCCAGACTCCGCTTCTCCCGTCTGACAGCACTACAACACTCCACGCACCCAATGAATGCTAACCACCGAGCACTTCAAAAAAGACCTTGCAAAAACAAGGCTTCATTGCGAACGCTTGAGAACCTCCATTGAGACCGCTACACAAGAGACCGATTACTGGTCTCAACAACTACACAACACGTTCGAGGGGGCACATTTCAAAAAAGCACACGAAACGCTCTTTGTGCATTTCTGGATTAAGGGTATGCCCTACCTATCTGGTAAGGAGTATTTATATATATGGTTTATTTCGCAATAACATTGCATTTCAAGATGGTTCATAATTTCAATACAATTCATTCCTTTTATACAATTTAAACACTTCAGCGACCGTCCCACCCGACGAAAAAGTGCAAAGACCGCCGATGCTTCTGGCAGCTCGCTGCGTGGTATTTAGCGCATATCTGCGAGCAGAACCGGCAACGACATTGATCGTCAACTTGGTGAAATCCTTGGGTCGAACATACCAAGTGATGATAGCCATG
Source organism: Dermanyssus gallinae (assembly GCA_003439945.1). Classification (NCBI taxonomy): domain Eukaryota; kingdom Metazoa; phylum Arthropoda; class Arachnida; order Mesostigmata; family Dermanyssidae; genus Dermanyssus; species Dermanyssus gallinae. Next base: position 27,402 of record QVRM01001470.1, read on the forward strand.
CACAATGTATCTTGTGTACACGTGCCGGCTAGTGCATGCCATTCCATCCCAAAGCTCCCTGGCGAGGTACACATCCAATTGCGCTACCTCTGCCGAGGCCTCGGTAAGGAGTATTTAAACCTACTAAAGCTCAGGATCAACGCACTACCAACGCGTGCCAGATTGGCCAGGGGACAACCGGGCTATAACAAACGTTGTAGGCACGGGTGTCATGCGCCTGAGACGTTGGCTCATGTCGCTCAGATGTGTGATACAACGCACAAACAAACTATAAATAGACATGACGACGTCTGTGATCGCGTGGCGCGTCTTCTCCGCGAGAGGGGTCATGAGGTGGTTTGTGAGCGAGTATTCCGTCGACCGGGCGCACCGGGTCTAAAGCCCGACCTCGTCATTACAACACCAACCGAGGTCTGGGTTTTAGATGCCGAGGTTTGCGGCCCGAACAGGAACCTCGCAAAAGCGCGGCAGGACAAGATCACCAAATATGACGTCGAGTTCCTAAGAGCGGCGCTCCCCGACCCGCAAAAACCTCGCAGATTCGGATCCATCACTATCTCTATGAGTGGTGTATGGGACTCTGAATCTGCGAGTACGCTCTTAAGGCTCGGCGTCACGAAGAGGAATCTTATGGATGTTACCGTTTTAACGTTGCAAGGAACCTTGAAGGTATACCTCTCGCACCGGGTCCATAAGAGCGAGGGCTACCATCAAGCAAGGACACGGACAGCTGATCCTTAACCTCACGTGACACCTTTTTACCACCATATTTATTAAGGCGAGCACTGCCGAGTGTGCAAACGTATTGTAAATTATTAATAAATCATCACAATATTTTCTATATATATGTATATATAATAGCCCAGACTGTAGTTTAAGATGTCGCCCTGCATATTGCGCAAAAAAGAGACACCAAGTTGTGGCTGCCAGGGCCGCAACGATCGCAGTATGATCAAGTTTGAGTAAAGGTTTTAAAAGTTGTAGGTATTTTGAAGGACGGCCAGATGGTCGGACTTTACTGGAAATCTACCCACAGTAATACGTGTGAACAAATCTTCATTATAAGTAAGTAGCAAACCCAATATATTCTGTCTGCGTGTGGGAGCCGTAACAAGTTGCACAAGTCCAGCAGAACAAGAGAAGAAACCAAAGATTTTTTTTGTGGGGTGGAAAATGCATTTACGCACATCCGTCAATATAATGGCGGGTAGTGTGGGCCTAAACGCACGGGCAGTAATATGTCAGTGTAATATGTCATTGGTCCCTGAGCCGTATACCCGTTGCGCAAGTCCTTGATGAGGAAGCCTGTCCACGTACCTCTCGTGTTTCCGGCAGGTGGGTAGGTCCACATCTCCGCCCAGCGGCGAGTGTGGCCTCTCGAGCCTCAGTCCACAATGTCTCCCCGTTTAATCTCCGCCTACTTCTCTCTTCCGCCAGCATGTCCCATGGAAGCAGGCATGCGAGAACAAGCAGAACGTTCGTGGAGACCGTCCAGTACGCCCGGCTAACCCGAATTGCAACACTCCGTTGGGAGCGGCGCAGGGCCTGACGGGCTAAAGATATACTCCATAGTTTCCGCAGAGAAGTTTAGGCCCCCTGTGTTCCAGTCTATTACCGGTTGATTGTAGTCAACGATCAAAATGACGGGCAAGCTTACTTGAACCAAATCGTTCAAAGCGTCACAAAATCTAGCTCGGCAGAAGAACCGGTTGAAACAATAGGCACATATTACCTTATGGCATTGATCGGTCCCGCGTACCACGTCGATTGCGACAACCTCAACACAAGCATCGCCAATATCGATATCGTAGCACCCCAAGGTATGCATATCATGTCCGTAGAATGCAGTATGCAGTATTGGAGAAACGAATCACAGGCAAACTGTTTTGTTGCACGAGCAGCGTTAAACGAAGCGCAACAATCAAAACTACATGTTGACGGTCCAAGGGTTAGATCATAGCCGAGGGAGTCAAGCTTCGAGACGAACGCCATACTGATCCATTTGTTGGCCTTTGCTACGGGCAATAGTGGATCCAGTTTGGATTATGGGCACTGAAAGCGCGATTCCTGGGACTGCTGGTTTCTCGGTCCGAATCTGCAAGCGCAGCGGGATCCTGGGAAGTACTGCCGATATTGAGTGCGCTGGATATGGACTCAAAGCCCACATTGAGTACAGCGAATTGTGTTTGTGTGTCAACATGGAGGTCACAGTTCGGGCACTTTCTGGGCTCATTAGTTGCTTTTTTAGAAAAGCTAAGAATTTTTATCATAGAGCTCGCTTGTGTCGCTCATAAACTCATCAACACACTGCTCAAAAATAAAATTTGGGAGCGCGGTAGAAACACGTCCAGTGTTTATGTGATTAGAACAGTGAGCATGTACGAGTATGTATGTATATGCAGTATATTTGAGAAACGTTCTTGCAGATTTAGTAGTGTCTATTGCTGATGTGTTAATAGTGTCTTCTGTATAGGACTTTTTCTTCAATAGTTTCTTTATATGGGGCTAAGACATTTAATCTAGAACTTTTTTAACCCAGACTTTTTGTGTAAGAGGGCTAAATACCAGGACAGGGGGGCTCCTATCGTCGGAAAAGAGTTGCAGTTGAAAAGAACGATGCTCTCGCAGGAAGATCTGCTCCGTGAGGGAAATCTCTTGGCATTGTGCCTATTAAGCAAAGGACGCAGGCATCTCGACCGGTGCCCCATGGTCGATTAGACCCGGGGCGTTAACCACTTGGTCCGGAATCAGTGCGCCAGACACTCAACCGTTAATCAGTAAGACTTAACAGCGCTCGTATGGGCCAGGACAATATGAATTCGTTGCCATAAAACCTATATAAGCCATAAAGCCTTGTCTCCCAGGGCCAAACGCGCCTAGGGAAGGCTACTAGTGGGAGTTTACAAATGTGACTAACTTTTTATTTGCGAGGAAGCTGCCCGCAGTTGGAAAGAGAGTCAGGGTTACTCCCGCCAACAAGTAGGCGATCCCACTCCCCACTCCCAATCAGAGTTTCGGGTTTAAAAATCGACACTAGCGGATTAGGAGTAACGTCATCGAAGTCGTGTCGCATGTTTGGTTTACAAGCTCCTTAAAGGTTCCTCTGGAGGATCAGAGATATTTGCTCCTCTTCTGTCTTTCTCACGAGCCTATTTATTGTAGCGCGCTTTACAATTGCTGTGGCTCTAGCCAATACCTGGCATGTTTAAGTGTTGTGAGTTATTCTGCTCTCCTTCCTGACTGTAAACACTCTAAAAAGTCATATGTGCCATGAGGATCTACTTCGATTCTTCCCTCACCCCTGTCGCGTTATTCATTCGTTATCTCTGTGATGAGATATTAGAGTGAGTCCCAGGTGCCCCAGAAGGAATACAAATTTATATTGCCTGCCATTCCTGCATTGCTTTTTCCATTTCTATGCCCTTACTGCAGCTCGGGCCGTTGTTTCGCAGTTTTCGTCCCCCACCTTCAGGTTCCAGTGAGGGGATCCTGCCAGCACTAGAACAGGGTTAGTGCTTATCGTGCTATACGCTTGGGCAACCCCGTTTTGTAAGTGTAGGTCTGTGGAAAAGATTTTAGGAGCTCAGTACTAGCCTGAATTAGTAAACTGTTAACAGGAAGGTGCCCTGACTTGAATCGTTGCACTTTGAAATTGTTAGCATTAGTGGAACTTTAGAGCTAAAATCGTGTTTTGAAGTCAACTACTACTACGCCAGCGGCTTCACTACGCGGATGACCTCGCGCTGTTAGTTACAGCCCGACAAAAGACAACTTTGACCTGCATTCATCGGCGAACCTCGCGCTTCTACACATCCATGACTGATGGATGAGCACCATCCTCAACTAAACCTTTAGAAGACAAAAGCTCTTTACTTGACTGGACGAAAGAGGGCCCGTGGTATACGGTTGGAACTGGCATTCCACCCGATTTTAATAAAGACTCGTTAATAAAGAACTGACCTCACGGGAATGCCACATGCCCCCCATGCAACAAAGGAAGTTGCCGAGGTAGCCCAGAATCTTACGAGAATTATCCCTCGGGAAGCTGGGGCATCGGAGGCCAGACGCCACTTGCTGGCTTCTGTGGCCGGATCGACAGTCATGTATGGCTCTAACGCAATTCGCCGCCGTGATACAACCCTGGCTAGAATATGCGACATGTTCGTTTAGAAGAAATTCCGCAACATTTCAAGTTATTTATATTATTTCTCACGTCCCTTGTCTTAAAATCATAATCTTACGACATTTCACGGTTCAAAACTATCACATTCAGGCAAATTCGTATTTCATGAGGATAATTTTAATGCCAAACCTATGGCGGTTCGATCCGCTTTGCAGCTAAGGTTTTCCGAAGGCTTGACATTGAGTCCATGCAAAAATTACCTAATTCATCAGATGAATTACTCGTCATACCTCTAGAAGCACAAACAACTATTTATTCTCTTACAGTCACTGTTTTAGGGTGCCGTTTAATTTAATGGCGCCTGCAGAGATTTCATTGGACGTTTTGAAATATGTCAGGCATTGCTCGAACGGCCTCAGCAACGGAGCTTATCCTGGTTTTCCACTTATTATTTAGGTGAACCCAAAGCCAGCCCACACATTCACGGAGCAACAACTCTGGCATATCTCGTTTGTAATCTGGATGCAGCAAAACTTAAACTTGCTGCGTTCGGCACGGATGGAGGTGTACGGCTCCTAGTATCCTGTGGACGATACTGCGACTCGCACCAAACTTTCGTGTCACTTCCATTGTGCTTGCTGAAGGACGATCGGCTACTGCCTGAAAGATGCGCTCTCTCGTAACTGGTGGCCTTGCTACCGAATTTGCCGAAGGGTTTGCTGAGGCACCTTCGAACACTACTGGAAGACAATAAATAGTTGTGTGTGCTCGTCCGGAATAGCTCGTCCGGAACTCGCAGGTAGGATAGAGACCCTCCGCTCCCGTCTAACCCGGCTAAACCTGCTCAGTCCCCACAGCGCGTATCACCTATTGAAATCGTCCCTGGGCTCAGCAAAAATCGTCCATATCCTCCGCAGCACGGACGTCGGACCAAACCAAGATCTTCTTCGGGATCTGGACGAAAGCCTAAGGATCAGCCTTAGTGACCTTCTTAATCTTACTCTGGCCGACAACAACTGGGCTCAAGCTACTCTCCCCCTTAGATTCGGAGGCCTGGGGATTCGTTCTACAGCAGACCTAGCAGCGAGCTGCCACGCTTCATCATTACACGCCTCAGAGAGCACTGTTCGGCACATCAGCCCACCCATGGCCCTGCAGGCTTTCCAGGACACCAAAGAAGTTGCGGATACGAAGTTCAAGAACCTCGCAGGCCTACTCCCGGAGACAAACAAACACCTGCAGAGGTCCTATGACGACCTCATCGTCTCCATGAAGTACCAGCGCTTGCTCTCTGACGCACTAACCACGGCAGACAAAGCCCGACTACGTGCGGTCGTCCAGAAAGGAGCTAGCAAATGGCTCCAAGCCATCCCCTCCTCAAACCTAGGCACTTTACTAGATCACGAAAGCTTTCGTCTGTGCATTGGTTTGAGGTTGGGGACAAGGCTAACGAGGAACACCGGTGTCCGTGTGGGTAGACACACAGGTAGACATCTGGGGGACTCACGGGTTGTCCTGTAGTAGAAGCGAAGGACGCCAAAGCCGTCATAGCGAGGTTAATGGGATTTACAGCCAGGGCTTTCAGATCCGCTCTAATGCCGTGCATCCGAGAGCCCGCCGGCCTCCTGAGAAGCGATGGAAAGAGACCAGACGGTCTCACCCTTATCCCCTTTGAAAGGGGAAAGGCGCTTGTTTGGAATGCGACTATCACCGACACGCTCGCCCCGTCGAACCTGAAGGTGTGCATCTTCCGCTGGCTCCGCAGCACGCAAGGCTGAGCGTCTAAATACCAACAAATATGCCAAAGCTCTTACGGAGCTGTTGAGATACGCAGCTGGTCTTAGTAAGCCAAGAAGGGGGAGTCCATGGTTCAACAGTGCGTGCAAAGCAGCCAACCAGGCCCAGCTCAGCGCTCGCCTCCTAGCCGCACTTTACCCGAGGATGCGGCCACTCTTCATCATTCTTAAAAGTTGGTGTCGCCGGGCGTACAAAGCTGAACGCGCCAAGTACCTGGAACAAAAGGAGTCTGCGCTGTTGGATGAGGCAGAGCGACAACCGTACAAGTGGCTCCGCCGACAGGGATCTCCCACCTGCCCTATCAACTCATCGGCGCTCATCTCCCACTTCAGCCGCATGTTTGCGTCGGCCGACACCATCCCGCGCGGCATCCTCCACTACGAAGCGGTCTGGGACGAGAAAACAATGCTGCTACGGGATTCACTCTCCGCAGAGTTTTCTCTCACCGAGGTGCTTGGCGCCATGCAACGACTCCGTCTCAACAAGGCCGCCGGTCCCGACCAAGTCCGTAATGAGCACCTCAAGGAGGCCATGGTACTTGCTCCTTGCTGGACCGCCCTTTTCAACGCTAGTCTGCGCGAAGGTCGCCTCCCCAGCGACTGGCAGAGTGCTCATCTAGCAGTCATCCCGAAGGGAAAGGGCAACCCCAGAGAGCCCAGCTCGTGGCGTGGAATCGCCAAAAAGAGCTGCTGCTACAAGCTGCTCTCTGCCATCCTCACCGCCCGCCTGTCTCACTTCCTCGAGGCTCTCGGCGCCATCCCAAAAGAGCAGCACGGCTTTCGCGCAGGCAGGTCCACACTGACTGCGTGTGAGATTCTGCTGGCCAGAGTTCGGGGAGTGATGCAGTCTAGGCACGCCAAGCAATTGCTGTACGCCGTCTTTGTGGATTTCCGCTCGGCCTTTGATGGAGCTCCCAGAGACAAGATTATCTTCAAGTTGGCTGAAGCGGGCGTGCCTGCCAACATCCTCCAGCTCATCGGGGCAATCCTGCAGGAAAACCCGATCACCATACAGGATGGAGTGGCTGAGTTGTGCCCCTTTGTGCAAACGACGGGAGTCGCGCAGGGGGACAACTTAAGCCCGCTGCTGTTTTCCATCCTGCTCAACGATCTTCCGCGACGCATCGTGGGCACTCGAGAGTCCGTCCGCCCAGACATTCTGCTATACGCAGACGATCTCGCGATATATGGAACAAGCCGATTCGAGGTGCAGCAGAGCCTAGCAAGGCTCGAGCAGTACGTGGCGGTTGTAGGACTCGAGATCAACATCGGCAAGACCAAGGCCATGAAGTTTCGTAAAGCTGGTCGACTTGCAACCAGCGATGAGCTACGGTTGTACTCCACACCACTGGAGTATGTCAACAACTTTCCGTATCTTGGCCTCTCTCTCCCGACCTCCGGTACGTCGTTTACGGAGCACATCGCCGAAAGGGTCAGAAAAGCCCTCGTAGCAGGCGTCGGAATTGAGAAACCCACGCTTCTCTCCCTTAACGCGGCGCTAAAAATTTTCAACCTTAAGATCGCGCCCACGGCATCCTACGGCATACAGCTTATTTGGGAAAACTTGAGCGTGGCCCAGCTCGCGAGGCTTGATCGAGTGAAACCCGCCTTTCTCAAGCGAGTGCTCGGCCTCCACACGTCATGCCGCAATCGTCTGGTCTATTTACTCGCCGGTACCCCCGCTTTTCATAGAGGACCTGCAACGCCAGTTCCGGTTGCCGGAAACACAGGCCTACAGGGACTTTATCTGTCAGTGGGAGGTGAGATTGTCAGACGTGGACCCCGACTTCTTTAGTACGGGTGCAATGACAAACAATGCGTGGAAGGGACTGCATCGCACCAACCGAAGTGTGGTAGTACGCTATGCAGTACATGGCTTCCACCATGTTCTCTGTAATACTCAAGGGTACCATGAGCCGACAGAAGAATGTATCTGTAACAGGTGTGGGAGAGCTTGTGGGAGATATCATGCGGGGGAGTGCCCCAGAGTTGAATCACTGGCCAGGCTGGCTTAGTGACCGTGTTTTTATGTATAATATTTGACTATATACCTAACAAAGGTGATTAATAAATGAATGAATATGCCCAGCTCGCCAACGAGTTCATTTTCGTGCCGCTAGTATTCGAGACACTCGGGGGGCCCGGCCCTGAGGCATGGTCGCTTTTACAGAAGATTGGCAAACAAATTGAACTGGCGACAGGGGAAAAAAGAGCACTTGAGTTTCTACTTCAGCGACTATCGCTGGCAGTTCAACGCGGCAATGCGGCAGCAATAATGGGCACAATGAGGGGCTGCCTCGAGGATAAGCTCGACTGGAAGCGCTCCCCACAAGCCCTAGTGTTGATAGTTAATTACATCTCGCTGTAACACTTAAATGTCATTTTAATAAATATAGTCTACATATGTGTGTGCTTCTAGAGCTATGACGAGTAATTTATCTGACAGAATGAGTCCATTTATACACGCACTCAATCTTGACGTGCCCACCGAAAAACCTTAACAACTACGCAACCACGGATCGGACTGCCATATATTTGGTATAAAAATCGTTTAAGCGCTGCGAATAGTCGTAGGGTTATGGCTTTGAGGTATTGGACGTGAAAGCTAATAAGAGAACTTCAATTTGTGCAAATTCACTTCTAAGCGACCATGTCGCACCTTTTAATCGGCGACGTATGTTCCTCAGAAGAAGTAAAGAGATTTCTCACAAACACGATGATGTGCTTAGTTTCTGTATAGAAAAACTTGTTGCCTCGCCATTGCACCTTTTGTGCTTCTATGTCGGGCAACCACACCAGTGTCACAGATTTAGTACTTTCACTCTCACTCCGAAATTAGAGCTCTCAGAAACCATGTTCCGCTGGAAAAAATATTTTCTTTAACGAGCTCTACAATTATCTATATCAATTATAAAACATTATATATATATATATACCAATTACAATACGTTTGCACACTAGGCAGTGCTCTCCTTAATAAAAATGGTAATAGAAAAAAAATATATATATACATATAATCGATTACAATACGTTTGCACACTCGGCAGTGCTCGCTTTAATAAAAATGGTGGTAAAAAGGTGTCACGTGAAGTTAAGAATCAGTTGTCCGTGTCCTTGCTTGATGGTAGCACCCGCTCTTATGGACCCGGTGCGAGCGGTATATCCTCAAGGTTCCTTGCAAAGTTAAAACGGTGAGGTCCATAAGATTCCTCTTCATGACGCCGAGCCCCAAGAGCGTCCTGGCAGATTCGGAGTCCCATACACCACTTATATAGATAGTGATGGATCCGAATCTGCGAGGTTTTTGCGGGTCGGGGAGCGCCGCTCTTAGGAACTTGACGTCATATTTGGTGATCTTGTCCTGCCGCGCTTTTGCCAGGTCCCGGTTCGGGCCGCAAATTTCGGCATCTAAAATCCATCCCTCGGTAGGTGTTGTTATTACGAGGTCGGGCTTTAGACCCGGTGCGCCCGGTCGACGGAATTCTCGCTCACGAACCACCTCACGACCCGTTTCGCAGAGAAGACGCGCCACGCGATCACAGACGTCGTCATGTCTCTTTATGGTTTGTTTGTTTTATCGCACATCTGAGCGACATGAGCCAACGTCTCAGGCGCATGACACCCGTGCCTACAACGTTTGTGGTAGCCCGGGCGTCCCCTGGCCAATCTGGCACGCGTTGGTAGTGCGTTGATCCTGAGCTTTAGTAGGTTTAAATACTCCTTACCAGATAGGTAGGGCATACCCTTAATCCAGTAATGTACAAAGGGCGTTTCGTGTGCTCTTTTAAAATGTGCCCCATCGAACGTGTTGTGTAGTTGTTGAGACCAGTAATCGGTCTCTTGTGTAGCGGTCTCAATGGAGGTTCCCAAGCGCTCGCAAAGAAGTCTTGTTTTCGCAAGATCTTTTTGAAGTGCCCGGTGGTTAGCATCTATTGGACCCCAAGGTGCGTGGAGTGTTGTAGTGCTGTCAGGCGGGAGAGGCGGAGTCTGGGAGTGAATGTTTGGAGGCAGGGGATGTCCAGACCGCCGTGTGCTGTGTGCGTGTACCGTTACCGTGTACCTGTACCGTAGGCGTTCGGCACCGAGTTTTCGATTTTAAGCCATTTTGACTTAACAATCTTTCTGATCTCTTTATCTAGGTCGCTAAGGAGTGCGTAAGATGGTCTGGGACCGGAGAACAGTTTATATAGGAGACGGGGAATGAGAATATATATATATATATATTCTCATTCAGGTGATAAAATAATATTATCACGTGACCATCTGTAAACGCACCGGTATATTGACGTTGGTCATGTTCTACAGTAATGAAAGCGACAACTGGCATTAATAGAACAAAGCAGTCTATGCATAAGCTAGACTCATTATATGAACACACTATAAGGTAGTTGCAACGTGACGCGGCAGCCCATATGTGAAGCCGACCTTGTCTAGGCGTCTATCCTGGCAACTGAAAAAGAATTGTAATATAATTAAATAGACATTTTTAGCAGCTACGCAGTGAAAGTCAAGTCTAGCCGGACTTTCTTGCGTAATTTGCTAGCCAATGTTTTAATTTCAAGTGAGGGAACGCTGCAGCTGTTCTCAGGAAAATGTCGAATACGTCCCAGTCGAAGCCTCTGCTGCTACTGACATGATTGCTCTACACGGAACATAGGGCATTTACTGATGCTGACTCACAGACAGATAGTGTTTTCATTACGGTTGGAAATTTTGGACAAGCTGGAATTTACTAAGGCTCAAGATTATTTATGGTAGACTGTTATGAGGTAATCGCAGGAAAGAACAGATTGTTGCGGCTGGTATACATAAAGTATTTTAACTATATCGTGGCCTAGATTTTGTGGACTCTGAACTAATTTTCAATTAGCGGTTAAAAACCATTGCCAAAAATGGGCTTTGGTTGTGCTGAACCACGTTCAGCCTAATATCGAAGAACATTCGTAGCATTCCCAATCTTAAGACCTTCTTTGAAGCATGCCCCCAAAACGCAACTTTTAACGTTCGAATTTTTAGGTATACTGCTTACTTTACAATACCTGGCAATCGAACCTACCCTGCCCCTGCAAAGCAACATACGTCACTTGACGCAGCATTTTTAGGCTTTATTCGCTGGTGCTTATTTACTAACCAGAAATCGCGTTATGTAAAGGAACTTTATTATGGCATATTGTTAGTTCAAATTACTTATCTTGGATTTATTTGTTGATCGCATCTTCCACCATACAGAATCTCTTGAAATGTTATAGAAGCTCAGCCAAAAAGCCGACTACGATTACGGTTTTGCTTAGCTGAAGGCTCAGAATCGATTAATTCTTGACGAAGAACTTTTGAACGAAATTCATTAAAACCTTTGTTAGTTCGCCAAGGACTGTATGGTTGCTCCATCTGTATTGAATCTGACCGGGTGCCTTTCAAAGCAATTTTACTAAAAAAATATAACCACACAGTTGTACGGCAAACCACACAGTTGTTTACTTAACTATAAGTAGTTTTTATAACTTATTATTTAAAGTGACAAGATATAGCTGTGTCGTATATTGGTTGGCAACACATGTTTTCTGTAATTTCAACGTTACTAGCAGTTTGCAACAGGTTTGCCGACCGCTAAAACATTATATATATATATATATATATATATATATATATATATATATATGGCCTATTCGATCCTCTTGCCTAGTCACTTATAGAAACAGGCGTAAACTACATTATCCGCAAAGCAATAGAGGAAACCGAGCAGAGCTTAACAGAGGCCTAGCCTTCTAGAACAAGCACCTGATTTAGCGTAAATTAGAAGCACGACAGCAGCGAGGGAGACGATAAGAGAGCGGCCTTTTCCTGCAGCACACGATTGCTTCAGCGGATATTGCCCATACCCTGCGACAGTTAGTTGCCACGCTGGTCCTAATACCTTCCGCGTGGCTGCCTCTTTGAGTATAGGGGTTAACATGCCAACCACTTACTTTCATAGCACAGGGAGACGCAGTGGAAGTCAATGACCTACACGTGCTAAGCTGCCTGAAAAAAAACCGGCTAGATTTAAAAGAGATTTGTACGGCGCTCGACGCAATCATAGAGCAAGCTTCCGAGAAGCAGGCATGTCTGCCATGTTAGGGCCCGAAACACTGGCGTAAGGAATATCACGCGTAAGAGTCATGAAAGAGAAGATAATGGCGTAACCAACTTCTTGTGATCGCATGAGAAAAGTCTGGCATGCGATACCACAGTTGCCTGCACTGCAGCTCCGCCGTACCTCTGCAATAACGCGGGCTGGACCGGGGAACAAGTGTACAACAGAAAATAGCCCGAGGGCAGCCATCATTTAGTACCTATTACTCTGAGATCACTGAAAGCTATCATAACTATGGTGTTAAAGACGTAGTATGTTGCAGCATAGGCTTCTACAACCGACGTTTGCATATAACATAATACGTAGCCCGCAGCATCTGTTGTCTTTTTAGTCGTCGGCGCAATGAACGATAGCCGTCACTGACATCACCCTCCCTCCCTCCCTGCAGGGCAAGGGAAAAAACGGTGCACGGCGACGATCGTCCTTGGGCGCAGCTTGGTATACATTGCTGCTCCCGTCTGGTTTCCCACCTCTTCGTATGTGGGACGGCTCCGGCAGCGCCTCGTTACATCAACGACTCCTTTAACTCTTCTTGCTACTGCTGACTGAGCCCCTGTGAGCGGTGAGTGATCGCTTCATTAATATGTAATCACTTGCTATTAGAGTTGTGTTATTAGTGCGAATTTTTTTCTGACGTTTTTCGGCGGAGCGTAGCCGATAAAACTCTAATCAAAGGAGGGAGGGCAAACGGGCTTGCGGGGTGGTCTCGATAGGAGAGAACTCGACACCGCGAGACTATAGATCGACCTATGGTTGACTGAGATGGCCCAAGAGGTCCATCAGGCAGACGGAGTAAAACACGAACCGTTTACGTCCCTTTATCCGTGGTTAGTTCAAGCATCCTACCAGAACGCGGCAGTTATGGTTCGAGACAGAGGAGAGGCAAAGCGAGACATAGAGGGGAAAACAGATGTTAGAGCTCGAGTTAGATGACGTCTCGTCAGGCTGCCGAACGGCTAAACACGCCTGCCAGATTGCCTAGACGCCGCACGCTTTGCGTTCAGGGGGGGGCCTGTCGCCAACGGCCGAGCGTAGGTAGCGAGTAGGCAACCCCTGGCTACCGGGTTGCTGCAACGTCCAGACGCCGCGAAAAACAGACTTGACCGAAACAGACCTGCCTTTATAACCGAGCCCTACCGTTCTTACGCTCAGGGCAGCGCGCAGGCATTACTGTGATATTAGGACGACAATATACAAACAAAATGTCAAAAAGAAATCGCTTTTACGCGATTTCGAAACGCTTACGTTCTCAGAGAGAGAGAGAGAGAGAGTGTGTCTTACTAATTTTGACTAAACAAGTGTGTAACATACACTCGAGAAGTTACAACAACGGCGCATGCGTGGTACAGGCAACCACTATCTGGCTAGGATGCTAGACAGCCATTAGGTTACACCAGGTGGTTCCCCCCGCCACAGTACCTCACGCATAACCGCCGCCTATTGATGCATAGGCTATCATTATTATTTTAAGGCGGTTAAAGGGTACTCGTTTTTATCAACTATACTTCCCGCAGTGGATAACAGATACTTGTTCAAGCTATCAACCTTTGATCAGATGTAATGCCGCAGACCATTAATTGAGATACTCGTAGTGCCGTTATAAACCGTTTTCTCGCCTTGCATGTGACATGGCGCCACACATGAAATTATTATCGTAGTGTTGGCACTTAAACTTTAGAAGATAGAATATTCGTTGATCTTAATATAATATTAATTGACACCTATTACAGCAGTCTTGCAGTATAGGTTTTTCTATATGCATGCACGTATATGCAAATTAGGGCACATTTGAACTAAAGTAGTGTACTTTAGGTTGGGACAAGGTACTGCGATTAGCCTTGTCTTGTAACAGCCATACATCAAAGCTTTACTATATTTACCACACTGTAGACCTCTACAGCATAAATTAGTGCATTTTAATTAAGTGATCAACCCAACACAAACTCCCTTTCCCTCTCTCTTTCAAATATTTACAAATGTTTGCAAGGAGTCGGAAGTAAGTAATTTAAACCTACTACAGCTACCATTGTGTTGGCGAAAAATGCAGCCGGCAAAAGATTACTTTTGTTTTTCTCTACGTAAGAGTCAATTTAAGCAGACTAGTGTACGCATCATTGGCAGGATAAAAGGTGTGTCTTTAAATTCATCTTAAAGTTGTCTACGGATTTCAAACAAAGCAAGCTGACCGAACGAGCTTTGCACACCCTGACTGCTTGAACCACCAATACTTTACTGCTTTTGCTGCTTTGGTGCATGCGGATCTTAAGTGTGACCGTGTTACATGGTCTAATCTCTCTCACCCCACCAAGGAAATCAAGTTCTAGAATATTTGGCCCAATCCCAAAAATATTCCTTAAATCACTATCAAAGTTAGGTAGCGTTTATTCTTTATGTCCAATATTTTGTGTTGTTTTCTATCTCGACTGGACGGTCATCAAAACATACGAAGAAAGCGCCCCTGTGTCACACTCAGTCGCCCAACCCTTACTAAAGGCAGTACAAAATGTTCAGATAGGAGAATATCTGAACGAACATTGTCAATGGCCCGTCTGAAATCCACGGAGTGCTGCACAAAACAGTCTCCTATCTAACTCGACACATCTTTCTTCCACTAGCTGCATAACGGCATGACCTGTATCCCGGTTTTTGTGAACTCGAAACTGGTTGCCCAAGAGCATGTTGTTGCTTTCGAGAAGCCTTGTCATTTGGCTAACAAGCGCTTACCAATAAAAAAGCGCTTCCCCATTGTCTACAACAGGCAGAACACCCGCTGGGTGGTAGTTTGACGGTCTTTGACAGCGGTAGGTTGAGGGTCATACTACCAGCCTTGTGGATCAGTACCACTCTTGCGATCTTTAAACGGCTAGGGTTTGCTGCCTCTTCCATTAAGGCATTGATGGTGTGTGTCACGGGATCGGCTATGTGAGATCTGACGTGGTGGATACTGTGAAACTGCAAGCCGTGGTAGCCGGCAGCCGGATCCCCAATACCACCAAGTTGAGCTAAAACTTGGAGTTTCGTTACCTTTTTAAAACTGAATCTCGTCGCGGACTGCCCGAGTAGAATGTGTTTAATAATACGCTTATTTATGGGATTTATTTGGCAAAGATGAGGCAAAGCTACTTGTGAGAATAATATTGAGGGCCTTTGGGACTTTTTGATCTTACAATATAAATTTAACTTTGGACGATAAGGACGTTCCGCAAATTTCTGGGCACACAAGTATATGATAGCGTCCAATACCAAACTCTCCGCAAAAGCTACAAACACATTCTTCAATATTAAAACAGCTTGGCTTCATGCATATGTAATGGTGGTTCCCGTGCCAGGTTATTCGGCAGATTAGCGAGCGGTTCCTTTGCATGGCTCCTTTCCATCTACGTGAAGAAAAGGCCGGGCCATCAGTATAATTCTCAGCTACAAATTTTAAATTTCTTTTTTCTGTAGGCTCGATATGAGGTCTAGAATGTGCGGTGAAAATGGTGGTTACTAAGTGCTAGGTCTTTAAATAAGTGTTCTCTCTCCGCACATCTCTAAGGCAAGTGTTGCCGACGCTCACTTTGGGAGCCGCAAACACGCTTAAACATATCTGCCTTAAGCTGTCTAGACTTTTTAGATGGCTGAGGGTCAGGTATGGTGCAATTGTGGAAAGGCAGTATGTTGCTACAGGGAGTACTTTGATTTTAAAGCAATTTATAGCTGTTTTTACGTTTACATCGTGCATATTGCCTAACAAAAACATTGCAGACGTAGCTTTTGCTTGTATCTCTTCGATATGTCTGCTAAAAGAGAGCGCGGGGGTTAGTGTGACGCCTAGATACGAGAAGTGGCTAACTAATTTGAGTGGTTGTCCATATACTGACAGATCATGATCCCTGGCCGCGTATGACCCTCCTCTGCTAAAGCGTAAGACCTGTGACTTTCCGCGTTAATCTTGAGCTTGTTTTCTTCGCCACCACTTCGCAGTTTCGTTGAGGTAAACTGTAGATGGGTACGAGATTTTCCTGAAAGGACTAGATCGTCAGCATAAAATGCAAATGGGCTTTAAGATTACGCAGTAAGTCCGCGAGTCCAGTCACGTACAAAATAAAAAGAAATAGGCTAGCTGAGTCTCCCTGGGCTACCCCGATGGTTTGTGTCACGGGTGTTTGTACATAGCGGTCGCCGTTTTTCACCCAAATTACATTGTGCGCTAATATATTATGAACGAGATTAAAAAGGGGGCCTGTTATGTTAAAACGTTTGCGAAGAGTGTCTAATAAACGATCCTTTGGCAGGCAATCGAAAGCAGTTTGAAAATCTATAAACGCAGCGTATGTCATTTTCTTGTTAGAAAGGCGTTGTGATACATGGTTTAAAACAAACTCAACTGCATCTGACGTCGATCGCCTTTTTAAAAAACCGTATTGTTCTGCTGAAATTTTGTCTTCTACGCACGGGTACAGTCGATTAACAATGACCGACGTTAATATCTTGTAAAGGACGCTTGTAAGTGCTATGCCCCTGTAGTTCTTTGGGTCAGTTGCATCTCCCTTTCGCTTAAATAAAGGCTGTAGATAGCTTTTCCGCCACTCATCGGGAATTTTGCCTTGTCGAACACATTCATGGTATAGTTTTGTCACAATAGGGCATAAAGCGTCAATATTCGACTTCAGGTGTTCATTAAGAATACGATCGGGTCCTGCTGATTTCCCGTTTTGCTTCGATATAATTGCGGTTTGACTTCGTCTTCAGTAAAATCAACAATTTCTTCTAAAAGGTTTGGTCTGGCAATATGACGTCTCTCGTAAATAGATTTGTAAAGTGGGCTACCCACTCTTCGTCATTATCAATGGGTTTTAAGATACTGGTCTCCTTGGAAGAAGTAGCCAGTAATAAATAATTCATATTACATTACATTAATTATAATTTTATTAATACAAGTAATTATTAAAATGTATAATAAATGTATAAATAGAATATATAAATATTTAATTTATTATAAAATTAGAATTAGAATATTATTATAAAAATGTAATAATTATAAAAGTTTATAATTACAAATTTATATAATGATATAATTAATAAATCAAATAATACTAAAATATAATATTAAATATATCGCGTCCCGCAATTTAACCATAATATTCAAGTCGTCCGCATACACTATGGATCTTGTAAAGTCCTCCGTTGCAAAACATTTCTGTATATGCTAAAACAGGTAGAAGTAAAGTCTCTATTCTTTCGTGGGAAGCCCACAATGCCACAAAGCCCACAATTTGTTTTATAGTAACAATGGTATTTTTTCGAAAACGGCACAAATTAGCACAGACAATTTCTTTCATTCATTTTTACTTCACCAACCTGTAATATATGATAATGTTAAATTAGTTACAAGCGTAAAATCAGGAGTCGCCTAGCTGGTCGAGGCTGCCCGAAGCTCGTAAGTATCAAACGTAAGTATACAACTATCAGCGCAAAATATTTGCATATACAGCCCGCATCCGGTGCATAAAAATACTGGCGTCTACAAAGCTTGTGGTGGAAGCTATAAACAGCAAATCGCGTAATTAGATGACGCGGCTTTTGTAGGGGACCTATCCAGTACTGAGACCTCGTTGCCTGCGTATTGTAGAAGTTGCTGAAAAAGTTCACTTCAAAGTGCTGACATAGCAAAGTTAGATAAATAACAGTATAAAATAATTGCGCTATATATATATATATATATATATATATATGCATTAATACTGAAGTGAACCGAACATTTAAATATCATTGGTATTATAGTTAAAACCTTACTGACAAACAACTTCCGCCGAGATCGCTTGCCTTGTTAGTTC
>QVRM01001471.1:0-27500 GCA_003439945.1 Dermanyssus gallinae
AAATCGCGCACCAATCGCTGTGTATGCATAGCGACTAATTACCGGGATGTTGGCAAACGTCTTTCTCTGAACACTCTCCTCTATTAAGATCTATCCACGCTCGGTTTGCCGGGCTAAGACTTATAGAGCGATACTTTTTTAAACCACCTACGGCAATCTTGATTCGCTGACTGTCCTCACAGACGCTGAATTCGCCAGGCGTGTAGCCAGAGAATCGCACAACAAGGCGGTTTCGGGGGCTTTAATGACTACCTAGCCCTCCTTTCCACCCTTTAGTTGGTAAATGAAGGGCATTTCTTATCTATCTCTTGCTACGAGTTATTTTGCAGCAGCGGGCCGCCAGGTCATGCATCGTTTCCCCGATCCAAGATTTCTGCAAGAAACGAACTCTGCATAGACGGAGTTGTCAGCACGTCGGACCACGATGCCACAGCACATACGGTATCCTATTACTACCTACAAATATGCAGCCCCGTGGTAAATATGTTAATTACTAAATAAGTAATATATAGAGGATAGAGGTAATAAATATGTTATACCCTGGCCTATGGTCGCGCAATCGAGAGCGTCTAAGTATCTGTATAACATATTTATTTATTATTCATATTTCTTAAACTTTAATATTAATAACTAAATTCATTGTAGGTTGTGAAGGCAATGTCTGGCACTAGAAATCGCTAGTTCCATTTCGATGCTATATATATATATATATATATATACTTTTCAAAGCAATATATCGTTAATTGCACATTTGCGTTAAACGATATAATAATTAAGTATGTTATCTCTCTCTCTCTCTATATATATATATATATATATATTATATGTGTGAGTGTCAACAAAGTCTTCACCATGCATAATTATCACCACGTTGGCAAATAGATTTCAATCTGATTCAGAGGGTTCAAACATAGTACGGCATAAATAAGAGCAAATCAGCTTTGGCGCGTTTAGGAATCCTCATCATTGTCCTGTATAACATGAAACTAAGATATATTCTTTAGCATGTATGTATTACTAGCGCTAGTCAGAGGGGAAGTCACGTGGGTAGTTAAACATGTATGTAGTTAAACGTGTATACATTTTTTGTTTATATATACAGTCACTGAAAAAAATATAGGGCCACCCATGTTTGCCACATTTCACGCATTTATTATAACCGATTGTGTGAAGATCATAATGATACATGCTCACAGAGTAACAGCGGATACTTTTATCGATATTTGGAGTATCGGGTTACTTTAAAACACGAGATTTCGACATTTGGCACAGCTACGCTGCGAAAAATGATAAAGTCACCACCTAGATGTGGTGAATTGGGTGGAATAACAACGTTTGGGCTCATTTCACGGCTCGACGGAAACGAAAGCAGACCTTCTACCAGAAATTTTTTCTGTGCTGAAACGATGGGTTTGGGTCGGCGTCTCATGAGTGACGAACAGACCCAAATCAAGGCTTATAAGGATGTCGGCCTCTCTAATCGGGAAATTTCCCGTCGATTGGGGCGTTCTCGCCAAGTAGTGAACAACTTCGTGAATTTGGGTGAAAATACGGCGTAAAAAGAGTCCGGGGCGTCCAAATGCCATTTCGGAACGAAACAAGCGCGCAATTTTGAAGATAGCCTCGAACTCTGCGCTCTCGGCAAAGGCAATTGCGGCGGCGGCCGGTGTGCAAACGAACGTGCGAAATGTGCAAAACCTCCTCAGGAAGACACTTTGGCTCACGAGAAAAAAACGTAAGAGAAAACCACGATTGACCGCTGAGCATCAGAAAGCTCGTCTCGACTTTGCCCAGGTTACGATGTCATGGACCACTGAATGGCACCGAGTGCTCTTTTCGGATGAAAAAAGTTCAATTGTGATGGACCGGATGGATTTAACTATTATTTCCACGATGTGCGCAAGGAAGAACGATTTTGTCAAAACGGCACTCAGGTGGCGGTTCGGTGATGATCTGGGCCGCTGTCGGGTTTATACAAGGTCGCCGATTGTGTTTTTAGACGGTTGTGTTAATTCGACGCGCTATAGGGATCTACTAGAAGAGCAATCCGCACATTTTGAGCTGATGGGAGGACCCGACTTTGTTTTTCGAACTGGTTTTTCTTTCTGGTTCGAACAACGCCACATTGAGGTCCTACGCTGGCCTGCAGTCTCACCTGATATTAATATTATCGAGAATGTATGGGGGCTGGCTCGCCTGAAAGGTTTACACCGACGAAAAACAATTTTTGAACCAGGTAGAACTAAAAAAGCAATTGTGAAGCCTTGGGACGAGCTCTCGCAGAACGTCATCCAAAATTTATTCAACACTATACCAAACCGCATTTTTTAAGTTATCCGACGTAATGGGAAGTTCACTAAATATGAAGAATAGTTGTTAGGTGCCGTGAAATGAGCCCAAACGTTGTTATTCCACTCAATTCACTCGCTAAGACATACATCTTGGTGGTGACTTTATAATTTTTTCGCAGCGTGCCAAATGTCGAAATCTCGTGTTTTAAGGTTACCCGATACTCCAAATGTCGATAAAAGTATCCGCTGTTACTCTGTGAGCATGTATCATTACGATCTTTACACAATCGGTTATAATAAATGCGTGAAATGTGGCAAACATGGGTAGCCCTATATTTTTTTCAGTGACTGTATATATATATATATATATATAAATTTGTATACATGTTATGCTTAACTACCCACGTGACTTCTCCTCTGACTAGCGCGTTGTCCTCGTGTCGTGGAGTTAAGTGAGCGCGTTTACCGTAAACTGCACGCCAGGTGCAATCCCCAACCCGACGGCCTAGACAGCTCATATATTGCTTATGCTGCTGATAGTTGGGCACGTAGATAGACACCAACTCCATCAGAGGCAAAAGGTCATCGGACATTCGAGCATGCAGCCTCTAGTATGGTACGGACCGAACGACCGTTCCTTTTGCGATCGCTGTTCATTATGACCCTTTCTAGGCAGTTATAAATGGATGAACCAGGCGCTAACCAGACGAAGACAGCCTCACGGCTCACTGAGCACAATGCTATCCGTCTAATATTACGGTGCACGCACACCGAACGAAGCTTCTCCTGAGCGCAGAGCGGTTTGTATTATTGCTACAGTCACCACTACAGTTTTCGTATTGTTGAAGGCAAGGGCGCCATACGCAAACTATGGTACGTGTCCGTATCATGAGCGCCAATGTTTTTTTTCGATTGTTTCACTAGCATGAGCACGGGACTATGTGCGTTGATGTCAACATTTGTTGTGAAAAACAAACTCAATCGCTGCTGTTGTTGGTCAGCTAGTTAAAAACCACCTCTGCTATAGACGCGAATTGCTCTAAAAACAGTTGCCCCCTTTTGCAGAAATAAGACTGTGTGTCGCTACAATTCAACAATTCAGTATTTGTTTCACCATACAATTGGTAGACAGATGTGTGTCTACCAATCCGCGTGATTGCAAACATACGTATAGTTCATAGTAGCTATAATACTAATCATCAAACTTTGTCATTACTTGCTGTAACTTAAAATTTGAGAAAAAATATCGTTCTAATGAGCTTATATATATATATATATATATATATATATATATATATGAAACAAATCGAAATGGGATTTGTCGCGCCAAACTTGATTTTTATTACAAAACTCACGGGCAATCTTCACGACTTCGCCCCGTCAGTAATAATGATGCTATCACTTATCCGACCTATTTTTATGAACTTTATAGGACTTTATATAAGCAAAGTCCGTAAAGTCTGTAAAGTGATGTATGGTCTTGACAGGTACCCTTGACTTCGCACACCTCACGCTGACAAATTTTAACCAGCTTGAAAAGTGTTTTTCATTATATATGAAGCGAGTGTTTTGCTTGCCTATTCGAGCAAGGAGCCGCTTTGTGTATCTCATGTCAGGCTGTCCACCGGCTGCTGAAACATTCCGACTAAGGCTGAAGATGCCGCGTACAGTACCTTACAAATATTTTATTTCGGAGTGGGAAGCTAAAATCGAACAGGCCAGATTGGTTTGGACGTTTTTAACACCTTGCTCCTTTGGTCTGGTCCTGCATGTGACAATTGCCAGGTACATAGTGCATGGTTATCACTACCTGGTATGTTCAAACGCAACCTTTCACAAGGAGTACGAGTTGTGCACCTCCCGGTTTCTGCCTGCACAGGTGTGCCAAGTACCATGCAGTAAAACGCACAGCTCTGGACAAAAAATCATTGCACTACTTCTCTCGTCGGAAGCGTGAAGACGATAGAGCTTCATGAAGAAACATTTTGAAATGTTTATTATACTCTATTTGAGTGAAATAAACATAATTATAATTGTTAAGTGATGTAACGTGATGGGAGAGTCCACCTAGTTGCTGGTACTCGCCATCACCGCAACGATGATGTTACCAGCTTGCAAGACGAGCCAGCGTTTGGAGGCTGATAAGAACTTGAAAGCTAACTGTTGTACGCGGGACCTTTATCCTTATTGGAAACGTTGTAACACCAACCTGCCTGGCGTCCAATCATTTTTATTTTGGCCGCCTTGATCAACGCCAGTCGCTTGCAAAGCTGTTTGAAAATGTTGGTGTGTTAAAGCTGTAATTTTATTCTCATTGCTGTATTTGCCGGCCCTCAGTGATCGTTTAATCAGTTCGGATCCAGGCACTCTTTTTCATGGCTTGCTCGCCCACTGTATGCGGGTAAAGGAAGTACTACTTTGTTGCACTGTATATATATATATATATATATATATATATTCGTAATACCAAAAAATGTATTTAGAAAGCTAATTATGGATGTACATATACACATATTCGTATGTGAGTTTTGGAGTTTTCGCGTTTGATAACCTGAGGTTCAGTAACGCACTAATATGGTAATAACCCAGAGATCTTCCGGAAAATGCACTGCATGCGTATATGTGTATTATTTTGTTACTAAACAATGTTTTTTTACTTGTCCTTGGGGACTAAAAATGGTCCAAATTGTGATAATGTGTGAAGTGACTACATACAAACAGCTAATTTCAACTTGCTTGATCAAATGCTTAACTTAGGTTACGTTTAGAATAACGGTTTAATATGCTACAAGAGCCAGTCGAAAGCGCGGCCGCCAGTTATCCATTATACACGTTCTGAGGATGTTGCCAAGATTTTGTTGCACGCGTGAAAACATAACATAACATCACTTTTATTTCACATAAAAGGGTTGGTATCAATATACATACTTCTGTAAGGCAATCGTGACTAATCACCAAATAGGCGAGCGCTATTTGGATTATCATGGGCCCATTTGGCCATACGCCAAGCAAACAGTCCGTTCACGAATTCACCGCGGGCCACGGCTTTTGAGGTGATTGATCGTTGACTCCTTAGGTTATTGGAGCGTACATCAAAAAGTGTCCTAACAAATCACATTTTCGTAATTGATGTAGAACAGATAAGTTGCACTGCATGAAAAGTGAGTCAATACTTGACGTCATCTAACACGCTGTGGGGGCACCTGATTCGCAGGCGTTTTAGAAACATGTTTTGGACGCCATCCACCAACTTCCTATATTTGGACAGATAAGGCTCCCAGACAGGGGAGCAATATGTGAGTTTAGGAAGAACAAGAGATTTGTAAAGGCGAATGTACACATGTGGAGTCGTTAAAAAAAAACAGCGGAAGATAGTATTTATTGTGCGCAGAGATGTCTCCACAACCTTGGTAATGTGAAGGCTAAAGTTAAGATCAGGCGTAATATATATGCCTAAGTCCCGTGTATAAGAGAGGGTCGGTAAAATGCCGTTGTCAATTTTGTAGTCAAAGTCAAGTGCACCATTTTTCAGTACAATGCATTTAGAGGGTGAGAGAATCATGTTGTTTTCAGAGCACCATCGTGCAATGCCGTCGACAGCAGTCTGCAGAACAGCGTGGAAACATGCTATACATTTGCCAAACAGCTCCAGTAGCGGCAGACATTCTGGCAGCCAGACCATTGGAAGAAAGAATCAATGAAGGTCTACCAAATAAGGCTCTTTAGATGGCCTCAAAGAATGTCGTCGAGACTTGATAAGACGGGCGATCGCTGTGGCTCAGCGTTGGGCCTACATTAGCCAATACAATAATCCCTAAAGCTAACGTCCGGCTAATCCCACACCGAAGCGTCGTTGTGTGCTGGCGCTCAATCGTATTGGAACCAACTTCTTAATATTCACCAGCAGGTTCGGGTTGAAATATCTCACTCTAGGTGTTACACTGATGTTCCGTTGTATGTTACGTTCTTCATAACAAGTGCAAATATGTTCGTCCATTAAAAGCTATTTTGCTGGCTGCATGCGTGATGTAGTGATGCTATCCGTGTGTATTCCCCTTCTGCATATTATTTGGTAATTGCCTTGCAAGGCGCAATTTGTTTTGTAAGGCACGTTTTCACTTGTTTGAGCGGAAAGCGGAACTCTCTTTTGGTAGTTGGTTAACTATTACGAATTGCAACGCACTTAATAATACCAGCCAAAAATAAGCAACCATAGATCCCCGAATAAAAATATTGACGCTGTTGCTTTAGCTTTCTGTATATGATCTACATGTTCACTAAAGAACCTCGCGTCGCAATGTTAAGAGCACACCGAAATATGACAAATTATTAACAAGTTCCCTTGTCGGATCAGTCAGAATTTACTCAAGCCCACTCCGTGCAGATTACGAGCAGAATTTAATCTGGACTGCTAGACGGTCACAAGTCTGCTTCCAATAAATGAGTGCCTATGAGTGCAATGCTAAATGAGTACCTTATAACTACTTACTGGGCTAATCCTGGGTTAGAGAACCCGTGACACATACACGACCACGCGGAGACAATTGTTCATTCCAAGGTACTAAAAAAATCCCTTATATAATAAAATCATATATAAATAAATAGCGTTGTATGTACCCTATTGTGGCAAATCATAGCTCTACTCCACAAAGGAGCACGAAGATCTTAGCTGACTTACAGGACGGCGCAGTCGATATAGACCAGGCGGCACATCTATCATTTCGTCTATGTTTCTCCGTTTCTGAGACCCGCACCCCCACCCCACCCACGCTGCGACCACTCTTCTAGTTGAAAAGTGCTGTCAGCATTCAACCAAAACACCTCCGCAAGGCCGACACCGGACAGTTGGCCCGGTAGCCTTTTAGGACTTTAGCTTGCTCGGCCCTACTGACTAGGCGTTACTTACGTATTTGCCGCCCTAGCGGCGGTCTATCAGCGGCGCAATTACTAGCTAGAGATCGAGATGATGGCACAGATGAGAAACGCGCAGCAGAAAAAACAGCTACAATAACAACACCTACAATAACAGCACCTACAATAACAACAACAATAACAACAACAAAAGCGATCGCACTAACAAAACAACAACAACAACAACAACAAAAACGATCACACTAACAATAACAACAACAAAACAACAACAAGAGCAACCAAAACCCGGGCAGCAAACGAACGGGAACCGGCTGTTCTGGCCCGTTTTCTTTCCAGCCGTTCCCGCTAAGTGGCCGAAACACCGACATACGAGATACTGCCGACGAGCTATGCCACGATATAGTAGTAGTAGTAGTAATAGTAGTAGTATATAACAAACAACCAGCCACCGTATCTCACCTAGTAGAGGCAGGCCGACGGAGACGGCCGAGGAGAGGCCTTAGGCCTTACGACGCCTGCGACGCATGGCTTCCTCTTGCCGCGTCTTGTGCCTAATGGTCCCTGCTTCCCTGCTTCAAGTGTGCTGTGTACATACAAAACAAGTAGGTGTCAATTATTGGCAGGCACCAGCGATGACCAGCGACGACGACCACAAATGCGCCATGAAACGGCGTACCTTGAAATGATCACCGTACACTCGGCTGCTCGGCGGCTAGCGAAGTGGCTCCGTGACTCCGTGGCTGGCTGAAGTCACTACGCGGTTTTGGCGGTGACAATTGCTTGATTGTGTTTACATTATACGACGACGACGACGATAACCGAACGCGATCGTGATCGGTCTCGTCGCGAAGCAGGCAGCTACGTAGTTAGAAATTAGTTAGTAGTATATGTAGTCAGTCGTTCGAGTCGTAGCGTAGGAGGAGGAGGCGAGCAATGGGCCTGGCTGCGTCTGCACTGGGCCGATTTGCCGATGTGCAAACGTGAACAAGGCTATGCCAAGCGTTAGCATTGTATAAACAATAACAGATTGATATGGGCTTTATGACGAACGAGAATGGTGACCGGAGACCGATCAGCTACGCCAGCTAACAACAACAACAACAACAACAACAACAAGAACAACAACACGAACAACAACAACAACAACAACAACAACAACAACACAAGAACAACAACAAGAACAACAACAACAACAACAACAACAACAACAACAACAACAACAACAACAACAACAACAACAACAACAACAACAACAACAACAACAACAACAACAACAACAACAACAACAACAACAACAACAACAACAACAACAACAACAACAACAACAACAACAACAACAACAACAACAACATTATTAAATGTATTCTATATAATAAATAGATTCTAGATAATAACAACAAGGATGATAAAGATAATGGTAACGACAACAACCGTAACAACAATAACACAAACAAACACAAGAACAGGTTTGAACAAATTGTAAGTTCGTGTGCCTGCTTTTACCTTCAACAAAAACCGGTACACGAACTTGGTGCAAACATTAAATATTTGTCTGCCGTTTACCGTATTTAGGTAGTTGGTAGATTTTTTTTTTTATCAGAGACATTTCAGATGACGCAGGATGTATGCCATCATCGAAGTTAAGCGTCTTTCAAACAGAAAACAGTTTTAATGCACCACTTCGAACAGGAATAGGGCCACTTTTTGCCGCCGGGCTGTTAAGGCAAAGTTGAACTTGGTATCGCCGGTATGTCTATTGTACATATATAGATCGCTTCGTAGACTCATCCCTAGACGTTGACAGCCTCAAAATAAAACGCGGTGCTTGAAGTATTTGTCTCTCCTGCAGACGGCACTGAGCGTAGATCTCGCACGTTGTTTAATGCGTCTATGTATGCGGCTTGCTTCCATCTAGCAACGATAATTCGATCTTGACAGGGATAAAATGATGCAACAGGACAACAGTTTGTGAGAACGGTGGGTGTTGAATTTTTGTGGCGGCTGACTCTAGTCTTCTTCAGTAGTTAGTTATCTGTATCTGATAGTGCGTTCGACCCAAGGATTTCACCAGTTTTTCACCGACGAAAACACATTAACCACGTGAACATGCATGATCTGCTCTATTTGTGTGCCCAATTAGTGCCGAAGTTGGATGGACTACAGAACAGCAGACAACAAAAATTTACAGAATGTACGGCGCCAATTCTATTGACATTGACGTCTAGAGTGTCGGGTGGTGTATGTAGCCATTTGTGTTAACCTGGTCTTTGCGAAACAACGAAACGATGGGTACTATTGTGCTCTGCACGAACTTTTCTTGCATATCTGTCTGTCGAGATTTTCGAGAACAGGATCAGTAAGGGAGGCGAGAACAGATTGTGTGTTCCTGCATAGCAGACGTCACTTATTCAGACGACGATCGCAATGTTGGCATTGAATGTGTTGATATTGTTAGTAGCATAGTAAAGGCGTCGTTTGCTTGAAACATATGGGCGAGCGCGCGAGATGACGGTAAGTTCGTTTACTTCGACGCGACACCTCTCGAGTTTAGGAAAACCTGAATCATATGTTTTCACGCAACCCACTGGTAGGTTCGAGTCCGGTGGCGTGGTGGTGGCATTCGCCTGGGCAACTCGCGACCGGAGGAGACACATAGGTGCGCGCCCCACCGTCGTTCATTTGTTTTTATAGGGATCCGTCTATGAAGCAATGCGAAAAGCAGCCCAGTTGGCTGGGGGTCAGCCCCCCGAAAAGTAGTTTTTAACCTATTTGTTGTAAGACAGCACAAAAAACTCTACTAAACAATGCGTGTTTTAGAGATCATTGTCAGAGATGAGTCCTCAGCACGACCTTTGTTGACGTCGTGGAGCCAGCGTGGCATCAAACGCTGGTTCCAGTCGTCAGCGGTGAGATGACGTCGTTAAGACGGAGGCGTCGTTAATACTTCACCGTATGTGCGTTTATATATGTAATACAACTTCTTTAAGATTCAACTTCTGTGATTAGATAGAGCGGTACATTTGGCAATTATTGCTATTGCACTGTAGGAAGAAAAGGACGTTTGCACATACGCAGAGACCAATTATAACGAACAACGAAGTTCACCGAGTTCTATCGGAAAATTAGCTTTCTATAATGCTGCCGGCAACTGTGCGGCTCGTCTGTGATGATGCCAATCTCTCCTACCTACATGAAGAACCGGACTGGGCAGAGTTCAACATTGTAAGGATTGCGCTTACCAGCGTGTTCGCCTACTGTGCACTATATTACCATCGACACGCTTTGCCCGAACTTCTGCAAGTTTTTGGCATATCGATGCTTGCGGGAATTACGGCATTCTACAGCTATTATGATGGGCATTAAGATGTTATTGGCATTACTATGACGACGACGACGATGACTATTACTACTCAAACTACCATAATCATGATTAATACTAGCGCTGCAATCACGACTATTAATTACTATTTTTAATTAATACTGCAGCTCAGCAACACTTCAAACCTAAAGAATGATCCAAATTGACGCCATAGCGCTGTGACTTTACCTGGGCTATGGAGATAGGCTGAATAAACAAATTTCTCGTACATTATACCCAATAAAAGCTATCTGCTTTATGTGTGTGTATATGCAGGGTGTGCCAGGACGTTTTCGAGAGCGATATAGAGAATTGTAGAGCTCGTTGGAGCAAACCTTTTTTCCATGGGACATGGTCTCAGAGAAGTCTTGTAAGAGTGGAATTGCTACTATTTGTGTCGGAGTAAGAGTGGAATTACTACTATTTGTGATACTAGTGTTTTTGCCCAACAAAAGAGCACAAAATGTGCAATGTCGGGACAACCATTTCTCCTATATAAAAGCTAATCGTCGTGTTTGTGAAAAATGTCTGCTTCCCCCGAAGAACAAATAGCGCCGGCCAGAAGATGCGACATGGTCGTTTAGAACAGAATTCGCAAAAACGGAGTTTTTTTGTTAGCTTTCATACCAGATACCTCAAAATCATTACCCTTCGACTACCCACAGCACTCTAACACATTCAGACAAACGCACATTCCATGATGATCATTTTGGTACTTAATTTTCGACGGAACATCGAGATTGAGTGCATGCATAAATGACCTACGAGTGCTTTATCTGATGGAGTAGGTCAATTATGCATGCACTCAATCTCGATTACTTCGCAATCACGGCTCACACTGCCATGCATTTGGTACTAAAATGATCGTCATGAAATGCGCATTTGTCTGAATGTATAAGTTTTAAGCGCTGTGATTGGTCGTAAGGTTATGCCTTTAAGATATTAAACGTGAAGGCTAAGAAAATAAATTCATTTTTTGCGAATTATTTTCTAAACGACCGTGCCGTATGATTTTCAGAAGAAGCAGAGTTTTTCACGAATACGACAGTGCGCTTTGTTTATCTATATACCAGTTGTCTCGTAATTGCACATTTTATGCTTTTATGTAGGGCAGTAATACCAGTGTCATGGATTTTAAGAATATCGCTCTCACTCCGAAACAAGGCTTTTTAAAGGTCATGTTCCATTAGAAAAAAAGATTCGCTTTAACGAGCTCTACAGTTTCATACATCGCTCTTCAAATCTTTCTGGGACTAAATAATTTTTGCATGCACTCAATTTCGCATCCCACCGAAAAATCTTAATTACTCCGCAACCGCGGCTCGCATTGCTATAAGTGGTACCGAAATGATCGCCATGAAATATGCGTTTGTCTGAATGTGCTAGTTTTGAGCGCTGTGGATAGTTGTATGGTAATGATTTTGAAAACGAATAAAATAACTCTGTTCTTGTGAATTCTGTTCTAAGCGAATTCTGTTCCATTGCAAAAAAGATTTGCTCCAACGAGCTCTACAAATTCTTCCGGGGACACCCTGTGTGTATATATATATATATATATATATAAATACACCTTGTCTGACTCAATAGAAAAGCGAAACGTGTCTGTTCTAGAAATGCGCGTATGCGTAGAGAGCTGGATGCCTGCATATTTATCAATTTAGCTGCGATTTCATGTTGGTTAACACATTTGAATAGTATACAACGTAATTTCATACATACCTATTCGCAATAATGTCGGTAGCAGTAATAGTATAAAATAGGTTTAAATATGGTTAAAATTTGACACCTAGCAAACGAGTGGTAGTTCAAATTCTACTGGATCAATAACTGAGATTACCCCTAAAAATCTGTGTGGACGTGTGCACGTTAAAGAGGTTATAATATTTGATATATTTCCAACTTCGCTCACTTTGCCGACCTGTTAGTCGAGCTAAGTATTGTAGAATCGGCTGGTTTTTCAGGTTGCACGTCTGTGCCGATACATCAGAACTTGTTTTGGTCTAAAGGGTCTAGACGAGCTTTTGCTAAACCTAGATGATCTGCACCTGCACTGGGTAATAGAACTAGTCTATAAGACGAAAATTACCTTCCATCAGTAGTAGTGGTAGTGCATGCTTGGAGCCAGGGTAATCAACTTTGTGGATTACGCCGTAGACAAAAGAGGGGTAAGGCCCAGCGAGAACAGCCCCAGGACCATTGGCTAAGTCGATGAACACTACTTAGATCCGGTGGGTACTAGTATGAGTTTAAGCAAGTAACGTAGCAAACGCTGGTCAAACATTTCAGCTAGCTTTACATGCTATGTCGTTCTGTGTGCCTAAAAACGCTCGAACCTCTAGAGCGATAGCCAGGAAACGGAAAAAAAATCCAGTAGGGAACCCGTCCAAAATTTCTCGTTTTGAAAGATTAAAAAGAGATTACTGCACCATTATACGCTATTCGCTTATTTGGGTTCTGTGACAGCTATTGTAGCGGTCACGAAAACTTTTAATAAAAAGCCACTTTTCACTAAAAACAAGTTTATATTCTAGACTATTCAAGCCGCCTTTATGGGCTTGAAATCGCCCTGAAGCATATCTTCAATGCACCGAGGGCCAGACATGTTGGAGTATCTCCGAGGTTTCCCTAACAGTCTTTGTGGCAGCATTATTCTCGCTAAGTTCGATGCAGCAAAGCTACTCCGCACGGAAGAACGAAGTTTTTATTGCGTCTTCGCAAAGCAGAAACGCCACGTTTTTTTTTCATTTAAAATAAAAACGTACGATCAGGCTTCGGCGGTCGTCTACAGATAGCTGAAAAGACGGTAATGGACGACGCAAATAGACCTCACGAACGTGCTCATATAACTGTTTGCTCACCCACTACAGCCTGAGCTTAAACGCCTCACTTACGAGACTTGCGCCTACAGTGTGTAATTAATCTTCTTTGCCATCAAATGCCATTGCACTGAGACTGGCGACTCACGCCTTGTAGAAAGCCCAGGCTGAGTTGTAACATTTATTTGACTCGCGAGGCAGCCGTCCTTACAAAAGTAAGACTCAGCTTTACTTTTACATACTATGCGTCCGGTTAGTACACATATTATTTGTCAGAGTAGACAGAGTCCAAAAATACACATCAAGTGACTGTCTTTGCCGCGAGGACTGGAAATATTATTTCTATTTACACCAAATGGTCTCTTAACAACATGGGTGTTCCCGTTATAAGACTTCTATAGCATTGTCATCATATGGCTGAGGAGAATGCTATTTTTGTGTTATCAATCATTCTATCCTAGATCTCCATTGACGTTTGTGCAAGAAAAGTGTTTATGTATAAATTACAAATTTCTGATATTTCTATAAATCAAAATGTGTGGAACAAAGTCCTCGACATCAGAGTATTCAGAAAACAAGCTTGCAAGAGTAAACGCTATTCTGCAAATAAAAATAAAAAATCGTCAGAAATAGTTCAAGATTGTAAGCTTGCTTGTAATCTCCAAATCCATTATAGTTAAGTATATAAATGTTTGTACTTTTCATGCATTGAATATCTATCTGACTTTTGGAGAAAGTCTTCTACGACCATCATGCACCTTTCCCGATTCGGGAATAAAACGCAGATACAATATTCTTCATTGTAATAATTGTTGAATCCATTGATGCCGCACCCTGTTTTTATGGTTTTGACAAGAAAGGGTCGTTAATATTTATGCTACTACTGCGTTCTACAGGCAGGACCTGTACGAATCAAAAGTAGTGTCAAGAGTGGCTCGAAGAGCGCCCAGTGTCTACACAAGCAGATTTGTCAATCAATCACTCTATTTGAGTAAATTACATAAATATGATTGATTGATTGATTGACAGGCAGATCTTTGTGGTCGCTTAGTGCGACACATGACCAACGTATACCAGCGCCCGCCAGCATAACACGATCGCAATCATGGAATTCATGCAAAGGCTTCGATGGTCTAAATTGCATAATCGTATGCCTCGTTTGAGCACAGAAACCGTAAGCCAATGACGCATCAGCACGTGCTGTGATGTTTCGCAGCCAAAAGGGGAGCACACAATAGAGCGCTCCGTCACTACTTCAATATCTCTCATGGCGTTTTACGCTATACACTCATCGGACCGCGATGAAGCCGATGATCGAACCGTTCTGCTCTTCCTCCTACCCGACTGAGTAAAGGAAACTCTGCTTCACGTTTCTGACGGTTTCCTTCACAGAGGAGCCCTGTTGTATTGAAGATGTTTGAGCTACTGTCTAGGCTTATGGCTGGAGTTACTTGGTCTTGGTGTGCTCGAGCTAACCGGCTGAAAAATGTGTTGCACCCAACTTACGCACTTACGAATGCGCAACTCAATGTTGGCTAGCAGCGTTGAGAGCGTTCTTTCCGGATGTAAGTCTGTTTGCCATTGACAGTGGCAATGGCGTGATTGTAAAGTGTGTTGCAAAAAATTAGCAACTCATGTTTTTTTGCGATAATTTCGGCTTGGTTCATTTGAATGGCTTGAAATTTTAAGCGCATGATGTACATGACGAAACATGAGTGTAGTGTTGATTTCATTGCAATCTCAAAAAATAAAAAGTGTGAAAAAACAGTTTTGCAAAATATTAGCAACAATAACATGCTAACAACACAGCTTTTTTTGTAAAGGATAGTCGATACTACAGCTGATATTCGATCCCAGGGATCAAATGTCAGGAATATTTAAATCAATCGTTATATAGCTGCAAAATATTCTACAGCTTAGTCGCTGTTCCGAACTAACGACGAATCATATGTTTAAACCATGGGTCGTACAAAGGATCTTTCGGATAACAAAAAGACAAGAATTGAGGCATATGCTGAGCTCGGTCATACAGTAACTGCTATAGCAACCAGATTAGGACGGCATAAGAGCACCATCAGCAGGTTCTTACACCCTGGAGTGAACCAAAGGTGCAGATCTAACAGTGGGCGTAAGCCAGCTTTGACTATTCGAGATCGGCAAGTGATCATACAGTTGGCTACTCATGACCAAATGTCTTCTTCCAGGATCAGGACTACTTTGGGAGTGCCAGTGCACCGATCCACAGTGTACCGAGTGTTAAGTTCTGACAAAAACGTGCGATACGCGAAAAGGAAGCCTATGCCGCGACTGCAACCGAAGCACATTGTCGCACGGCGTGAATTTTCGCATAGATACCAAACTTGGGATAACGAGTGGAAAAACATCGTCTTCTCGGATGAAAAGAAATTTAATCTCGATGGCCCTGACGGCTGTCAGTACTATTGGCACGACTTACGGAAGGAACCTAAATGGTTCTCGAAACGTGTGGCCGGTGGTGGCTCTGTAAAATATTGAGGCGCGTTTGGATATAATGGGAAGTCTGATCTAGTCGAGATTTTGGGCCGAAACAATTCTGACATGTATCAGCGCATTGTCGGTTCCCAGTTAGAAGCCCACTTTAGAAGAATTGGGGGACCTGACGCAGTTTTTCAACAAGACAACGCCACGTTTCATACCTCGGCTAGTACTATAGCCTTTTTTCAAGAACAAGGAGTGCCACTTTTTGACTAGCCGGCATTAAGTCCAGACCTGAATCCTATTGAAAATCTTTGGGGACATTTGGTAAAGCAGATTTACGCAAATGGTCGACAATATAATCATTTGTCGGACCTCAAAGAAGCTGTCCAGCAAGCATGGACTAATATTCCACTTTCGTACTTACAACAGCTCATTAACTCCATGAAAGACCGAGTTTACGATTTGATTCAGAAGGAGGGACGAAAAACCCGTTTATAGAATAAAATATTAGTTTCAAATGAGTCATACAGCCCTGCTAAGAATCAAATACGCTGTAAGGCGCTATTGTTGCTAATATTTTGCAATACTGTTTTTTCACACTTTTTTATTTTTTGTATGAACCGATGTTGAGATTGCAATGAAATCAACACTATACTCATGTTTCGGCATGTACATCATGCGCTTAAAATTTCAAGCCATTCAAATAAACCAAGACGAAATTATCACAAAAAAACATGAGTTGCTAATTTTTTGCAACACACTTTATAGTTTCATTCTATAAATCTGATTCCGCAAACAGATCTAATGGTTACATGTAGTATAAGCGATCCGAACCAAGTAATTACATAACCGTTGCAAAAAGCGTTATGTCGTGCCGTCGTAGTATGGAAGAGGTCATTGTGGACCAAGTCTTCCGATTATTCTATGAGAGTTGAACAGCAAAGGCTTTACAAAGGTTCCGTGCTCAATGAAGGCTCAACTGATTGAGGTTGCTCACGACTCAGCCCTATGGACGGGCCATCAATGCAGATCCGTAAGCCTTCGACCGAGTGGACGCTGACATGCTGCCGGACGAAATGTCAGCGCTAGGATAAGGGCCTAAAATAGCTGGTGTTGCGCTTATTGTCAAGGTCGGACCTTCAAACTGGAAGCGGGAGACGTTATTTCAGTTCTGGATTTCTTCTTCGAGAGTCCTGCAAGTGTGCTATTTAGGGGCGCTACTGTATGTCATATTCGCTTAAGATTTAGAACGTTTGTTAAAAGAGCTAAGTATGTCGTACAAACTCTACGCCGATGACCGATGCTGCCTTGAAGTGAACCCACATATATAGAATGAATATATTGAGGTCCAAATTTGCTGTGTTGAAACGCACTAAATTACAATTGTGAATAAGCTTGCCGGACAAGCCATGCCTGAGGTTAATGCGTACAGAAAATCGTGGTGTCACATTCGATCGCCTAATCGATCGATGATACATTTCGAAGATATATTGCCGAGGTTTTTAAAGCTCTTTCTCTACTGAGAATCTAGTTATAAGAGCGGTGCATGCAATGGCCAGTGCAAACGCCTATCGTCAACTATATCAATCATTAACGAACAAAAAACGCGTGGCTGTGATGTTACATGTGGCCCTTTGGTGCTCCCGGACATGCGCGAATAGAAAAAAGATGTTTATATTTCTAAATAGCTGGTGCACGGAGACAAGCTAGAGTTATACTTAGTTAGTTATCCGGTCTTACAAGCTTTGCTATGGCTTATTAATACAAGGGCCGAAAATAGATTTTCAATTTCAGATAGTGTTAATATTTGTATCATGTTGCACATAATTCGGCTAATGCACTGGCAACGCACGTAAAGTTAATCGGCTTCGTCACCAATATCGGAAACCAAATTTTACCCAACCTGGGTGTTAATAAACCATAATATAAATATCGGAAATGAATGCAACTCAAACATGCGTTGAACTTGCCCGCTTTGCAAAACAGTAGTTAGCATTTAATTTGGCCTGAGGTAGTAGATCAGAATATGAAGTCCAGTAACTCTGTTTTGGTTGGTCAAGTACATTTCGTAACACTGCATGTATCAAGTTTAATCGCGTAAATATGTTAGAATTTAAATATTTTAAATCGAATTACACTTTATGTTTTATCACATTGTTGACTTCTTGGGCATACAGTCAATCGACACTGTTTAACTAGCACCCTCGTTAACAGGGCATTTATAGTTATGATTATACCAACGGTTACCCATAGGAACAAGTCCTTGCCCCGACTAGCAAAACTCGGTGTTCCTACAGCGACTGGCATCTGGTATCGTTTTGAAAGTTCGAAGGGGTGCAATGTTGTCTCTTGGCCTCAGCGTGTGTGCCACCTATTAAGGATCAATTGAGCTATGACGCCATGGAGAAAAAAGTACCGTCAAACTAAATATTTCTAGACAGCCAATACTGCATGTAAGGGTAAGTAGTTGCCTATTCGCGTTGTACCTCCAATTAAATGAAGGTTCTACGCTTAGGCGTGGGTATTATATCCTGGCTCCTCTAAGAGCTCTTGCTCATACTGTCAGGCTCTCCTAAAGTTAAGCCTTTAAAGTATGTTAAACTGGGAAAACTAGCCTAGCATTTTTGAAGTTCTATTCCATGGGCAGCTTTATCGAAACATGACATAACAGGAGTAGAGGCGCCTTCAGTTGAGTTGGCAAAAAGTGCCACTTCCTCCGACACGTGGTTTGTCCGTTACGCCTACATTTTTGTTCTAATGCACTTTGGTTGCTCCGTTCATCGTTTAATAATCACAATATTAGAGGTTTTTAGTGGGAGAAGTGCATCTATAATACACGCGATAAACTAAGTGCAAAGGTGATTCACGCATATACCTTTCAATACCTACTAAGTTTTGGTCAATTAATCAAAATTAACAATTAAGAATACATTTTGGAATCAACAAAGATGATTGTTTTCTTATAAAGCCTTATTCTTATAAAGATCGCCTGCTTACTCCTCGTCAAATATCTGGTAGAGTTTGAGCATTTCAAGTATAAATCCGACAGAACTCTGGACCTGTGCTGCTAATATGTTCAACGGTACTGTAAATGGAGCTACACAAAGCAATAGAGGCCAATTACAGATCGTATTGTTTATGTGGCGCCATGGTCTAGGAGGCTAGTGCGTGACCTGTTATTGACCGAACTTTATTTCAGCGCTGCTCATTGAGAACAGATGATGAACCATACCGCCGAGAGTCAGCGACTATGCTGACACATGGACTGTTGGGGAAGCCCTAGACGTCTCAATCTGTTTGCTTGTGTCTGCTCTAAGCGTTCCTGATATAAAAGCGTGACATATATATATATATATATATATATATATATATATATATATATGTATACAGTGCTAATGCATAATAGCCTGCACTTCAATCTTTATCGATGAGCTATGAGTAAGTGTTTTTAGCTGCAGCAGCCTTTGTTGCATGGCACGTATTCGACCGAAGACGCCACACGCGCCGACGCTATGCAGTCAGTCTGACGCAGCCCGAAAAGCACACAGCTGATGAATCATCACTCACAACAGATATTGCCGATTTTAGGTGGCCATAGGACAAGCCTGCAGCGTTGGGTTCTTAAGAATAGACAGCAGCTGTATTGGCCGACGTTTACCTACGCGGACGATAATGACGATAGTAGAGCAATGGCGGGTCATGAGGAGAAATTCACTCAATACCGCCCACGCTAGCGAAGACAGCAACAACAACACCGTAACAACAACAAGTGCCGCTAGAAAACATAAAATGAAGCGTAGCCGTACATTTAAAGCACGGTTAAAACAACCGCTACAGTAACAACGATAACGCATTAAGCGCAATTAAATCTTGTCAAGCTGTGTACAACTTCCGCGGAACTGCATCTTCGGTACGTAGTTCAATGAGCCAATGAGAAAAGATTTGCTGCGAATTTTGCCCAATTAAGACTTTTCATGCGGTTTGTTGCAGGATCCAATAGGTTTCACTCATTTTCCATACACCATATGGTCGTTAGTTCGAGCCCCGGCCGTGCTGGTTTAATTTGTTGAACGTGGTTGTCATTGCTCTGCTGCCACACACCTCTGCTGGAGAACGCCTATATAATTCCAGTACGAGAACGCGATGACGATAGATGCATTAAGACGATATCGTGCCACAGGCGACTTAGCCCATTACGAGCGTCTAAAATGTGGTTATCAGAGCGTTAAAAAAACTTTGAACAAGGTTTTGTTTGATCGAAGCGTTGCATTTTATGTGGGCTTTTTATAGCAAGTTCCCGTTAAAGTATCGTGGCCAAGAACGACAATCTACATAGTAGTGCATAAGTGCCCCACGCAGTGCATAAGCTAGTTTCTCTATTGCTTTACATAGTACGCATATTCGCATTTGACAATAAATATATCCCCACCGTAGCCCCCGATGTAGTATCAGCCATCGACCGGCCCTGCAGTTACCGTAACCTAGGGCGATGTAAGTATTGCGCACTAACAGCTGGTCAGCCTGCGCCGCCGCACGCCGAGACATACCAACCGTAACCACGTTTACTACTGCGATAAGAGTAACAACAACAACAACAACCAAGGAACACCGACATCAACAATACGATTCTTCAAAAAAGCTATTAGCAGAGGCAGAGAGAGCCGAAATAATTCATACCGGCCATATTGTCGGTAGCAACTCTGGAATAACAACAGTAACAATGGTTATGGCCGCTATAAATACCACAAATACAGCAACCACAGCAACAACAACAACAACACAGCAACAAGAACAGCGAGCAACAATAAGACCAACGCTAATTACAACTGCCGAGAAAAGGACAAGATATCGATAGAAGTAGAAGACAATTCGGTACAACGACAACAACAGCAACAATAATAATAATAATATAACAACAATGACACTAGCGATAGGAGCAGCAACAACAACCACCACAACAACAACAACAGCAACAGCACCAACAACAACAACAGCACCACCAACAACAACAACAACAACAGCAACAACAGCAACAGCACCAACAACAACAACCACAACAACAGCAGCAACAACAACAACCACAACAACAGCAACAACAACAACCACAACAACAACGGCAAAGCAATGGCGGCCGCAACAACAATAACAACAGCAGCCGTCGCCTTTAAGTCAGTCAAGCAGCGCTTTGAACAAAGCTTTGCCAGCGTCGCTCGGAGATCGCCCTAAATTAAAATGCCTTGATATTAGATATACTAATAGTCGCTCGATGCGATGCGAGATAATGTAGTCGCCGCTCTGGCCATTAGAGCAATCAAATGCGCGCAGAAAGCTAGCTGTTCTAGACGCTCGGCGCTCGAGATCGATTTAATAAACGCAGTTCCCTTACCGACGGTCGTCCGAATCCGGTGGTTGCGGTGTCTTTGAAAGGTAGCGACATTCCAAACGAAGCGTTGCTATAGCAACCACAAAGTGCAGGCCAGCTAGTGCGGGTTCGAATCTTCTTGGTATTTGAGTTGAGTCCAGCTGACCGTTGTCCTGCTCCTGCTGCTGCTACATTGTTCTGCTGGACAAAGTCTACCTAAATAAGTGCAGCATGCATGATACCGCCAAGAATCTTGGAGTAACGGCCAACGCTTCTATGCCGGGGGGATAGATACACACGGATCACATTCGGGCACGGGCTTAGAGGAGGCTTTGGCCACGGGTTGAAAGCCCGCTCGCTGCAACTCAGAAAGAATGCCGCGCCGGTTGTAAACAAGGCTGGCGCAATGAGCTGCAACGAATCCGTATAACCGAGTCGCTACGAGATCTTGCCTACCTCGACGATCATTCGTAAACAGATTCGTTCACCATATTACTTCTATGATTACGACCAACCTAATATTTTTGTAAATGTAGAGTTTATAAAAAGAAAAATAATAATAATAATAATAATAATAATAATAATAATAATAATAATAATAATAATAATAATAATAATAATAATAATAATAATAATAATAACATGCTAATGTAATGTTCAAAATAGGACGTGGCCACCCTTGCAAATGTAAGCCTCG
Source organism: Dermanyssus gallinae (assembly GCA_003439945.1). Taxonomy (NCBI): domain Eukaryota; kingdom Metazoa; phylum Arthropoda; class Arachnida; order Mesostigmata; family Dermanyssidae; genus Dermanyssus; species Dermanyssus gallinae. Next base: position 21,854 of record QVRM01001471.1, read on the forward strand.
GTCTGACCCGAGTTGTCAATCCTGGATTTATTTAAACATTGTTTTGCTCCGTAATCCTCTACTGGTGAGACCCCACATAAGGAGGAAATAATAAGGAACGCTGCGTAATCCTCTGCTGGAGAAAACCGACATACGGAAGAAATCCACCATATAACGAGAACGCAATGCATGGAGCATTTAGACGCTATCGTGCCTGTACAAAAACATCTCTTTGCAATTATAATAGCCTAATACTATCGTAATCAAAGTATGAATTATATTGTGTATTATTATTATTATTATTGTTGTTACGACATGTTCTCATCACCTTCTAAATGTATCACTAGCATATCTTGACATCATTAACTAGAGGCAATCGGCATCGCTTCTAGTTGTTTCAAGAATTCTACAGTAATTTTACAAGTACTTAAATATTCTTTAATTTGCGTTTGTGCTCGCCACTATTTCAAACTGTCGAACCTTGTCGTTTAACCACAGTATATATATATATATATATATATATATATATATATATACTGTGGTATTCTACCTGCTGGAGGCCGTGGTAGACCAGTGGGTGGATTATCAATCTACCTACATAAACGTTTACCGCCGGCGCAATGTGTGAGGAAGAACGATTTCTATGTGGGTCTCTCGTCTATGAGGGTGAACATAGCCGTCTTCTACCTCCCCCCACATCTTGACTCGGCAGAGGTCGCTGACACGGTGAGTTCCGGTATATCAGGTTTCGACCTGTCTATGCCAACCATCGTCGGTGGCGACTTCAATGCCCGTATTGATGGTGGGGCTACTAACGATAAAGGAGAGGTGCTGCTCCAGTTGATGGAATACTTTGGTCTGAGATGTGCAAATGCACGCGAAGACCACACGTATATAAGTCATAACGGAAGCAGCACCATTGACCTACTGTTTCACAACCTTGCCGATGGCGAAGTTGAAAGCTTCGATGTTCTCGAGGTGGCTGCAAGGAAGCACCTACCGGTGTCAGCAGTCGCAAATATTCCAGATATCTGGTTTAAGCAGCAAGGCGACCCACACCTGGTCCCCACGAGGCGTGTTGACCTTTCACTATTAGAGGTTAATAGCCTTGAGGTGGGCTGTGATATGGATACTTGTTGTGAACTGCTAGAGAGAACCATGAGAAGTGCAGTCAGGTGGAAGAGACCGGGGCAGAGGAGATCACGACAGTGGTTTTCTCAGGCTTGCTATCTCGCCCACCGTGGGGTGCTCGAGCTTTTGCGCCAAGCGAGGGTAAAGGCACCACCACAGCTGCTAGCCAGACGCAGGCTTGACTACTTCAATAGTAGAAAAGCTTACATAAAGCTATGCCTTGACCACAAGCGTGAATACGCTAGGCGGGAGGAAATCCGACTGCTCGAAAGAGCGGAGCGCAAGCCCTCAGCCTACGTCGTACGGCCTCGTAGGGGGGCGAACCACCTGCTCAGCGACGAACAGGTAACGAGTCACCTGACCGGTCTTCTATATAACCGCGAGACGGTACGCCTGGCTCCAATGATTGAGCACCCGCTCACATTGGATCAGGATACTATGAATCTGCCCTTTGAGGTAGAAGAAGTACGTCAGGTTCTGCACTCTCTTCCGAGAGGAAAGAGTGCGAACCTGACGCGGGGCCAGACCAAGTGTACTATGAGCACTAAGTGCAGTCTGAGCCACTTTTGGCAAACCATCTTTGTGATTTCTTCAACGAGATCATGAAGAGGGGACAAATGCCAGGAGCCTGGCATATCGCCAGGCTTTCTCTTTTATTTAAGGGTAAGCATGGTGATGACAGACGAGACCCAAACTTATACCGCGGTATAGCGTCTGAAAGGACGCTGAAGAAGATCTTCTGCAAATTGGTTATAAAACGGATCGAGTACGTTGTCGACCAGACCCTTCCACCGGAGCAATTCGGCTTTCGAAGAGGTCGAGGAACGCGTGATGCAATCCATGTGCTTCAGTCAGAGATAGAGCGAGCTGTGGCAAAGCCCGGAGGCCATTTGTATGCAGTCTTTATAGACTGCGTCAAGGCTTTCGACAAAGCACCTCGAGATCTCCTGGTGAAGTCATTCCGATACGCAGGGGTTGGTGGCTCTCTTCTTGGCGTAATTTCCAGTTTCTTTGATGAGGACACCTTACTGGTACAAGGTGAGCAGGAAGTGTTGCAGGTAAGGCAAAATGTGGGAACCCCGCAAGGCGACCCATTGAGCTGCGTCTCCTTCACTCTTCTGCTTGCCGATTTTGTTGATTATATTCGACAAGAGTTCCAGAAGGCCACAGTTGTGATGTACGCAGATGACATAGTGGTCGCTCATCACGACCTGGGTGCCATCAAGCGCATCACTTCTCTGGCGGAGGTGTTCCTTGTCTCAAGAGGGCTGGAAATAAACGCCATGAAGACCAAGGCTATGAAATTCAGAAGAGGAGGTCGATTGGCTGCTAAAGACGTTATACGTTGCGGCGGCCAATCCTTGGAATTCGTTAACTCTTTCCGGTATCTGGGGCTTCGGCTTCATTATACTGGGACGACCTTCACTGCTCACATCGTCGAGAGAGCGCGCACAGCCCTAATTTCTCTTTATGGAGAAACAGGCGATGTCCGGCGACTGTCCGTCCCGACGGCAGTGGCGCTTTTCTACCTCAAGGTTGTTCCGGCGCTGATGTATGGTCTTGACAGAGTATGGGAACACCTCACTCGGGCAAACTTTGGTTTGCTTGAAAAGTGTTTTACAATGTACATGAAGCGAGTACTTTGCCTGTGAATGCGGGCAAGGAGCCGCTTTGTGTACCTAATGTCAGGCTGTGCACCAGTTGTTGAGATCATTCGATTAAGGTTGAAGACGCCGCGTACAGTACCATTCGAGAGCTTTATCTCGGAATGGGAAAATAAAGTTGAACAAGTCCGACGAGAAGTCGGAGACCTGGATGTTTTCAGGGCCTTTCACCTCTGGTCTGGTCTTGCGTGTGACAATCGCCACGTCTATACCAGATACATAGTTCATGGCTATCATCACCTGGTTTGTTCGAATACGAGCTTCCACGAAGAGTACACCGAGTGCGTCTGTCGACTGTGCTCTCAGGCGTGTACGAAGTTTCATGCATCTGCCTGCCTGGCCCTTGCGAAGAGATCACTGCACTGCCTCTCTCGTATAACATGCCGCGAGGAGCTGAGTGTATAATTGTATAATATGTATAATTGTTCATGTATATGCATACTCAATATGAGTGAAATAATACGATATATATATATGTATATATATATATATATATATAATATATATAACATATGTATATGGTATATACATATATATATATAGATATATATATATATATATATATATACATATGTATATATATATATATATATATATATATATGTATATATACATATATATATATATATATATATATATATATACATATGTATATATACATATATATATATATATATATATATATATATATATATATATATATATATGTATATATACATATATATATATATATAATTAAATTTGCTGATTTATTAATTTCACATGGTCATGATATGAACGTCGAAACGTCGTGGCTGGGTTTGTTTTTGACTCGCTCACTTCTAACTCGCTAACGTGAGCGACAGCTGACGGTGAACCGAAGGCAGGTATGTTCTAACGATATGAATGGACAACGTTGGCCAACGAGTGCGCCTTTCGTGCGGCTGTCAACCAACCCATCGGGGTATTTGACCGACCGCCGGACGCCAGCCCAGCCTTTACGCCGCATTCCTCCACATTTTGCGGGAAAAGGCAGAGGTGGTGGCGGCAGCGACGGCCTGCGACGGTGCCGCACAATGAGCGCAAGAGCCTTTTACGGCCTTCGGCCTGTTTCCTCTCTTAGACTCTGCTAGCTACCGCTGTTACCGCTGTTGCTGTTCGAACAACAGATAACCGTCTGCCGTTGCGGCTGACTTCTGTTATTGTTATTATTATTATTATTATTATTATTATTATTATTATTATTATTATTATTATTATTATTATTATTATTATTATTATTACTATTACTATTACTATTACTATTATTATTATTATTATTATTATTACTATTATTATTATTATTGTGCATTCTTCTTCTTACGCATTCCAGAGCGCGTAGCTCATTCATCCGTCACGTTTCGAGGAAATGACGGTACGAGATGCAATCGTTGTGATCATGTGCTTAGGCCCGGCCGTATGTACGTATAAACAAACACGGTGAGGTTTATCAAAACACTATATATATATATAGATATATATATTTTTTTGGTAGTATGGGATGTAGTCATCGTCTGTGAAGGTGCATGATGCGGCACGCTATCGAACAGCAACGAGCAAACAACGCTATAAACAAATCGCGCGGTCGAGTTTTTGAATGAGCGAGCCACTTTCACTTTACGCTGACCATTGCGGACGTCGTATTCTTTTTGGGCTGAATGACGAAACGGTGCAAGCTGCTGAATCAGTTAGTGCTCGCTCAGGTTTTCAGGTGAATCAGTTAGTGCTCGTCCAGGTCGTGGCAGCCCTAGTGGTGGCGATTCGTTTCCAGTTAACGCACGTAAACGCAGACTTGTAGTCGATGTGGTTTGAGTCGGTTCGAATTAACGTTTTGCAAACTTTTTCAAAGTCATAGGTGCCATCTAGAGAGACAGACAGAGCGCATGAGCGAGAAAGCAATCGCAAGAGAGGAAACGAGCTGTAAAACAAAGGGCAGCTAATGATGGGAGAAGCGTCTAGACCACTGGAATGTAGGCAAGGGCGGTAGAGGGCAAGCGAAGTTACCAGAAACAGAGTATTGGTAAAATAATATAATTTTATATGGCATCTCGCTCTCCATATATATATATATATTTTTTTTTGATGGGACCGTCTTCTCTGGACGGCAAATGTATTAAAGTACAATAACTCTTCATTGAGCTTGAAATTTCCATTATTACATAATTTCAAACAATTATAATTATTCAGGTAATTTTTCAGAAAAGACTATTGTCCGTGTCTGAAAAAAAATATATACAGGGTGTTTGGAAAAGATTTTTTCATCGTAGTAAGAAATTGTAGAGCTCGTTAAAGCAAATATTTTTCCCAATAGAACATGGTCTCTGAGAAGTATTGTTTTGGAATGAGATTTATTTTACTACTATTTGTGACACTAGTGTTTTTGCCCGACATAGGAGTATAAAATGTGCTGTTGCGAGACAACCAGTCCTCCTAAATACAAACTAAGCACACCGTCGTGTTGCTGAAAGTTCTGCTTCTTCCGAAGAACATATAAGGCCGGTTAGAAGATGCGACCCGTCGTTTGGAACAGAATTTGCAAAAAAATGAGTTATTTTATTAGCTTTCACACCAAATACCTCAAAATCAATACTCTACGACCACTCACGGCGCTCACACATTCAGGCAAAGGCGCATTTTGTGACGATCACTTTGGTACCAAACTTATGGCAATGCACGCTGTAGCACGATTTTTCGGCGGGATGTCGAGATTAAGTGCATGTAAAATTACTGTGCGGCGACGCGCTGCGGCTCTCGCGCGACACGTCGGCGGTAGTGAACGTCGCCACACAGTCACTTTACATGCACCCAATCTTGACATGTTCGCCGAAAAATCGTAATTACTCCGCAACCACAGC